>JAYJMB010001326.1:0-14719 GCA_036873735.1 Pouteria campechiana
ATTCTCTTGATCCTTCAATTTGAGCTTCTTCATATTTGTTGCAACTTCATCTACATCACTATCATTCTCCTTTCTCGAAATTATATGTGCTTCATCAAATTAACATGCATAGACTCTTCTACAATCTGTGTTTTCTTAATGTGTACTCTAAATGCTTTACTATTGGAAGAGTACCCAAGAAAGATAGCTTCATCGCTCTTTGGATCAAACTTTCTTAGGTTATCTTTCCCATTAATCAGCCCATAGCATAAGCATCCAGAAGGATGGAAATATCAAATGTTTGGTTTTTTTCCTTTCCAAAGATCATATGGGGTTTTCTTTAAGATTGCTCTTATGGTAACTCTATTTAGTACATGAAAAGCTATACTAACTGCTTCTCCCTAGAATATTTTGGATAATTTACTTTCATTTAGCATGGTTCTTGCCATTTCCTGAATTGTTCGATTCTTTCTTTCCATGACTCCATTTTGCTGAGGAGTTTTAGGGGATGAGAAACTATGGTGAATTCCTGCTTCATCACAAAAATCAATGAGTTTTCCATTCTAGAATTTACCACCATGATCACTGTGGATGGATATAATAGACATTTGTTTCTCATTTTGGACTAGCTTTGAAAAAGTGTAAAATATTGAAAATGCTTCATCTTTGCTAGTTAAGAGAATTACTCATGTGAATCTAGAGTAGTCATCCACTATCATATATACGTATCTTTTTCCTCCAAGTGTGACTATGTCTGGTAGTCCAAATAAATCTATATGCAATAGTTCTAGAGGTCTAGATGTGGATACTTCATTCTTAGGATGGAAGGATATTTTGGTCTATTTTGATAGTTGACAAGATTTGCATATTTGATTTCTGTCATAGTTTAATTTTGGTAGACCAATCACTAGATCTTTTTTCCACAAAGACTTGATATTTGATATATTAATATGTCCCATTTTTTGTGCTATACCCATGGATCATCCTTGACTGCAATTAAGTATTTTCCAATTATATCATCCAGCTATACTAGATAAATATTTTTGTGTCTTTTTCTGCTAAACAGTAGATTATTGTCTTTATTGAATACATTATATGCAGATAGTTCAATCACAACTTTGTGACCCTTGTCATATAATTGACTGATGCTTAGCAAATTGTTCTTGAGTCCTTCTACATATAATACATCCTCTATGCATGCATTGAATAAGCCATAAATTTTACCTATTCCCTTGATGATACCTTTATCATTGTTGCCGAATGCTACTAGTCCTTCATCCATTGGCTTTAATTCTTTGAACATCTTTTTGTTCCTAGTCATATGTCCCAAACAACCACTATCCATGAACTATGCATTTCCTATTGTAGCTTTGAAATTTACCTGCAGTCAAAGTAAATTTTCTTCTTACCTTGTTGGTACCCAAGTATTGGGTCCAATGATGTTAGTAGAAATGTGTGTGGTATAGGGTGTGCTTAATCCTTGCATTTCCATCTTATCTTAGCACCTTTTTCTTGTACCTTTTTGATATAACAATCATACACTTTATGTCCAAATTTGTTGTAGAAATAGCAAATATTTAGAACTCCAACAGATGCAATATATTCCACTGGATTTTTTATCCATGGATAATTCATGAGTCTTTTAATGTTTGAACAGTTCTCTTTTTATTTTGTGAGATTCATTCCCTTGGAACATCCAGGAAATTTCTATAAATTTTCAATATTTGATTGTTCACAACCAAGTCCCTTTTTGCTCGTTTGATCAGCCATTCTCATAAATTTGGACACAAACTCCACTGGATTGGAGAATTTACTCAGCATATTGTTTAATATCTCCATATCTTTCTTTAGATCTCCAGCTTCCTTTTGTAGAGATAAATTCTTTTCTGCCAGAATTGAATTTACTTTGACAGTTGCATCAAAGTGTCTTTTCTTTTGAGTAAATTTTTGGCTAAGTGATTCTATCTCACTGAAGAGAGAGTTGTATGATTGTTTTAACTCATTAAATTTTTTCCATTTAACACAAGTGCTATTTGAACTTGAAGAGTCAAAACTATAAGAGTAGTAAGAGTTTACCTCTATTTTTATGTTTGTTGTGTATTATTCTTTGATGGTGAATTTATCTATCGAGTCATTCTCCATCTAGGCTATGCAGCATATTCTTGCAAGATGTCTAACTTCATTGTCATCTTTCTCTATTGAGCTTGTTGCAAATGAGTCCTCATCATTCATGTACATTCCTCTAACTTGGTTTCTTGAGGACTTTTTGAAGTATTTCTTTTCTTTTCTATCGTCTTTCTCATTTATGTTTACCTTTTTTTCATTGGGACACTCAGGAAACATGTGTCCAATTCCTCCACATCTATAGCATGTTGGGAGATCCTTCTTTCTTTTAGTTGTTTTCTTCTATTGTCTAGGCTGTCTCTTTGAATTGTTGCTTCAACTGCTTCTTGTAAATCTTCTAAAATTTCTGACCAACATGGCCATATCATCTTCAGATTGTGATGTTGGATCACTATTACTCTCTTTGGTTACTTTTAGAGAAATACTATTCTTAGGCTTTGTTGGCTCCTCTCTTTTATTCTTGATTAGCTCATGTGACATCAATGAGTTGATAAGATCATCCACCAAAAGAGTATTCAGATCCTTTGCTTTCTCTATTGTTGTGATCTTCTAGTTCCATGAATCTGGTAGTGCTTTTAGTATCTTTATTACCTGTTCAGAATTTGTAACTTCTTTTTCCAAACCTTTTAAGGCATTAGTATCTTTAGAAAAACGAGCATACATTTCATATATACTTTCTCCTTCCGTCATTCTAAAATTTTCTAGTTCTCCTATCAATATATTCCTTCTGGTTCCTTTGACTTGCGAGGAACCTTCATAGATAGATACTAATATATCCCATATATCCTTTACAGTAGTGCAAGAGGATACTCTGTCAAACTCAAATGAGGATAGTCCACAAAATAAAGAGTTTATAGCCTCTGCATTATTTTGGACTGAGGCGGCTTCCTCTTTGGTCCATGCATCTATTTCAGTAGTAGGAAGAGTGATTTTGACTTTAATAGCTTTCCAAGATTCCATATCATTGGCTATAATAAATTACTTCATCCTTAATTTCTAGTAAGCGAAGTTAGTTTCATCAAATAGGGGTGGCCTGGAAGACGATTGCTTCTCGACAAATATTTATAATGAGGATGATAGGTTTGCCATTGGATCACTATAAATATTTATGTAGTCTGCTCTGATACCACTTGTTGGTCCCATAAGTTAGGCTAAAACCAAGAAAGGTGGGGTGAATTGGGTACTTAAAAATTATTTCTCAACCCCTTTAGGATTACTTTTCCCTCTAGCAATCAATCACTTGAACACAAAATAAATAAGACATAATGATTTTTATAGTGGTTTGAGTAAACACTCTACTCCACTCTTTCAAGATTACTTTTCTCATAGTATCTTGGGTTTCACTATTCCTAATAACAAAAATATAAAAGTGTCTCCAACACTCTTCTAGATTATAGCTCTAGGGGGAATAAACAAGTATTCCTGACACTCTTCTGGATTCCAGCTCCATGGGGCATAAGCAAGTGTTTTCGACACTCTTCTAGATTTCAGCTCTAAGGGGTGATTACAAACAGCTCTTGTCTACACTCAGATAGTTACAGCTCTTTTTGAGTCTAGTCACAACCACTAGCTTAAGGAACAAGAAATAAATATCAGAAGTTTAAGCACAGGGATTTTCTCAATAAGCATAGGGCTTTTTTCAATAAGCACAGGGGAAGATTTCAGAAAGTTGAATGTAGAAGTAAATGATCTTCCCAATGGTAGTTCAGAGCCTTTAAGGAAGGTTGAGGAAGGTTTGAATGCAAGGCTCTTGACTCTTGAAGGATTGTAGAAGGTTTAGCTCAAATCAGTAAATGCTCTCAAGGATGTTTGAATAATTTTCTCAATTGCTTCATTAGTTCCTTCTGCTTTAATGATGCTTCATTTATAGCTACTTTAAATTCTAGTCGTTGGTGGTAGATAAGCTTCATTAATCACAAAAGGCAATTTGATTGACGCATTTTGAATCTTCTAACTTTTGCCTCGTATGTTGTAATGCCTACAGCGCCAACCTTGGAGAAGATGATTTTAGGTTTCTCAAGAAGCTCTAGTCAAGGTATTACTACATTGGCTACTACTTTCACCAATATAGAAATATCATTATTAATGCTAGGCGAAGACCAACGATTTGTTTTAACTATTGCTCATCTTTTACTTATGATAGACGGAGTATCTGTCTAGCTGTCTATCAGACAAAGTTTCTTCACAGACGAATTATTTTTTCTATTGTTGCCAGATGAACTTCACCATTCAAGCTCTTTTTCTATTGCACTGTAGAGACATAAATATCTTTTTTGCTCCATAGCTTCATCTATTGAGTTTGTCTATTGTAAGTAATAAATAAATTATTGATTTGCCGATGGGTTTTCTTCACACCTTTTTCTGATGGAATTATTTCTCCTCTTTATCTATTAATAAAAAACGATCACTTACAAATCTCTTGCTTTGCTCCTTGTTTCTTCCACTTTGTCTGTCGTCATTAGACGATCATTGGTTCACTTAAGATAGATGAAGTTTCTGCTTTCCTATATGATTCTTGCTTCTCTGCTTTGTCTGTTGATGATAGATGAAGTCTTTTGTTTTGCTGAAAAGTTCTTCACATCTTCTGCCTTTGTTTGTTCTCATCAGACAACCATTGGCAAAAATTATGGCTTGCTTATAGTAGATGAACTCTATTGTAAACAAATTGTCCTGCATTTGTCAGATTTAGTTTTTTGTTTTGACAGATGAATGGAAGCATCCAAGTCCTTTTCATTTGTGCTTTGTCTATTACAACAATTCATCTTTTACTTCTTCACTTGCTCAAGCTTTTGTCACCATAGAATATGTTTTCTGTGCTCATTTTTTTTAAGACCTACAACTTGATTTTGCATGCTAACACTTGATTACAACCATTAGTATATAATCTTTAATCAAGTTTTGTTTATCGTCAAAACCATGCATTTATGTCAACACATGGGACCAGCGATTGAGCTCTTTACAAAATTATTTTTGAAGGCTTGAAGAAGATACAAAAATTAATAGAAGAATATAAAAGAGAACATGTCTTAGATCAACTTCAACAACGATAGTTTGGAAATTTACATCAACCTAATTTAATGCTACCCTCAAATAAAACTATGGCAACCCCACTAGCTGATGCCCCAGTTGATGCGAATCATAGTCACAACTCCCATCCAAATACAATATTGGATCCACATATTGTGAAAATAAAAGTCAAACTAGTGCAAGATTCAAGTCAACATTGGAGGTGGCTGGGAGAGGTGGAGCTGGTAGGTTGTGTCGTGGTTATAACAAAATTATTTTTAGGCATGATAGGAGAAATTGTCCATCGATTAGAAATTTCAATTCTGTGGTTGATTTATCCCATTGGAATCTTGATTATAAAGGAACTTTATGCTTACCTTTTATTATATTAAAGTTTCATATATATGTTTAAGCTTTTATGTTGATAATATACTAATAGAATCCCTATTAGCTTTTGCAGAATAATTCATATGACTCTTCGTCTGAGGGTATGAGTTCATCATATTCTACAAGGGCTATTTGTAAATGCGGGTTTGAAGCATGCATGTTGACTTCTCACACCGATAATAACCCATGGAGGTGATTTCTTAGTTGTGTTAGTTATTTCATAAGTCTCTTTATATTTCTCTTTAGTATCTTGTATAAACATATTTATGTAATTGACAACTATAAAATTCTCTCATTATAGAATGATCCTAACAAATGTTCCTTTTTTTGATGGGTGGATCTTCCTCTCACTGATAGAGAGCATTAGTTTAAAAGAGATCAACAACATGAGATAAGGAGGTTGAATAGTCAGCTCTATGCTATGCATGAAGAGAATCGATAGCTAAAATAAAAAATTCAAGAATTGAAGCACACTAGAAAGGAGTTTTCGTGATATGAGGTGACCTACAAAGCGTTGGAGATAGAGGTTAAGGCATGAAATGGAAGATTGTGCATTTTGTGTTTATAGTGCTTATAATTTCTATAGTGTAGCATATGTATATGATTAGAAGCTTTTCTATAATGGTTAATTTACAGACATTTCTCTTCAACTTACAACTTTAGAGACATTGATGGTTCAAATTATAATTTCTCATAAGTGCATGAGTGTATAGCAATATAGTATGCAAAGCAAGGGTCGATCCCATAGAGAACTATCAAACTGATTCAATTATATCTAGTTACAAAAATAACATTATCCTAAATCAACAAGATTAATTAAAATCTAAGTAATTGAACGTGTGATGTAAGATAACAGAAAATAGTGACAGTGAGTAATGTAAAAAGACTTCAAGTTGTAAGAGTCTGGGGATCTGACTTCACCTCCCAAAATATTCATTGTTGTTGAGATGTTGGTATCAATTCAGCATCTTGGGTTCATTCTATCCACTGTATGATTATTACCATTCAGTGTTCGGGTTTAAATCAAGTATTTTCTCTCATTCCAATTACGTATGACATGTGGTGTAATTGATTTAAAAACTCATGAAGATCAGAAGAACTTTAATGAACCAAGCAGAATAGTTTAGCATATGGCATCTACCTTAACCATCCACTCATTCATTCAAAAGAGCACAATACATGGTATAGTATATGGTGTCTACCTTAACCATATACTTAAAGATAATTAAGCTAATTCATATAATTGGTGATCAGGCAACTAAATAAATTAGATGACTGCATTATACACAATGAATGAAATAAGATGATATTGAATTAATAAATCAATAATCTCTATTAACAATAAATATCAAGGGGGGCTACATCATTGCCCCAAAAAATAGAATTTGGTTCATAATAAAAACAAAAATAAAGCTCTATGAAATATTCATGATTGCAGAACTCAAAATCCTTCTATTGTTCCCTTTAAAAATCTCCTTTAGAACGTCCCTGGATGTCTACTTAAATAATCCAACAGAAGAACTCTTCCACAAGTTGCAATACCTCTATGCAAAGAGGTTCTATTCAATAATAACTCAGTATTTTCGCCCAAAAGATAGCTTCCATAATTAAAAATAAGAGTTCCAAAAATAGATAAAGTTGTTGTCCTTCTGAAAATTGCAACAGGTTATGCACTCTGAACTTCAGAGAATTTTAGCAAGTTGTGTGGAGGAATTGGCTTTCAAAGATAACTCATATAATCACGAGTGTTGGTCACTGTGGGGCCCATTGCTAAAAATACATTGTTGATCTTTGAATTCATAGTTTGTTTCTTGTTAAGTTGCTTCAGAAGCATTAAAGATTGAGTTGTCAATTTGAATTCTTACTTTAGAGGCACTGAAGTTAAATTGCACTTTGAAGCCCTTATGTTCCTTTGAAATATTGACTTTGAAGCCACAAGTCTGCTTTAGAGTCATGGAATTTTACTTCAGAGTCATGCAAGTAGACTTCAAAATCAGCACAAGCATTTCGAAGCCACTGGAGAAACACTCAGAGTCACTGGAGCATTTATAGTCAATTTAGTTACTTTAGAGTTATGAGCTCAACATCTTCGGAGTCACTTGAACTGTTTTAGAGTTAATTGAAGCACTTTTGAAGTAATGAGCAAATAACCTTTGGAGTCCATAAAGTTCCTCTAAAATACAAATGTAATAACTTCAGAGACAGCGACACTCCTTCAGAGTCAATAAGTGCTTTGGAGATAACAAGAAATCCTTCGAAGTAGAGCCAAGTGAAGTGCTTCGAAGTTGCAGGTTGACTAGCTTTGGAGACAACAGGACATCCCTCGAAGTAGTGCCAAGTGAAGTGCTTCGGAGTTGTGGGTTGACTAGCTTCAGAGATAACTAATTCCTTCACTGTCATAAAGTCATGAATCCAACGTAAGACATAGCTGTTGCGCATAGTCAGAGCCTCCAAAACACATCTTCGGTGCATCTGAAGAGACGGTGACTTGTGTGTTTAAAGTTACCTCTTTTGTAATCTATTTTACTGAATTTTATGTCTGTAAGAAAACAACCTCTGTTAAATACAATATTCACTTAAATGTCAATATAAATCACTGAAAGTACATTAAAAGAAGATCTTAAATATGAGAATTTTGATATAAATATATAATATATTATGAGCTTATCACACATTTCTATAATCCTTTACTAGATATGCAATTTTAGGCAGTTATCTATAAGCATCTGCTGTGATTTGTTGATTTGGAAGGCCTTTATTATCTTTGTAGTATTCTATCTGCTATGATTTGTTGATTTGGAAGGCCTTTATTGTCTTCTATTAGCTGATTTACATTTGTCAAGATTTCCATTTCTGAATTTTTTTAGGGTCAAAATATCCCTTTGTTATTTTGGGGTCATGAAATTAATAAACAAATATATTTCCATGTTTTATCTAATATAATGGTTTTTATTTTCATGTCCCTTCTTTATCTAATTTGTTTATTATGTTTACCTAAGTATGTTGTTACAGGATATTGAAGCTTTCTTTTTTTTCTTTTCTTGTGACTTGTAAAGCTGGTACCTAATCTTATATAGTAAAAGTCCATTGGTAGAGCTTATAACTGCCAAACAATTTGTTGTTGTAATGAAATGAGTCTTTTTAGATGTCTGCTTATAGTTCTATGTAAGACCATTTGTTTATAGAGTGAAAAATGATGTACTAAGATGATGATGAATTCTGTGACTAGTTATTAAGATACCAGGCTAAATAAAGCACCTTTCTTTAGGTTTCTCACATGGTCTGAACTCTGACTTGTATGACCATTTAGATATCATCAACATAAGCATAATTCTGTATGACCATTGCAATGAGAATGGTAGGACATCTTATGAAGCCACTGTCATGAGAATGGTAGGATATCTATGTAAACAGTTGCTAAGCTCTGCATATCTAATACCAATTTATAAAAAAACCAATGAGACACTTCTTCCCGTTAACTCTAGATTAAAGCAATGTCAAACATGCCTTGTGTAAGTCCCATGTTAGCAAAAGGAAGATTTTTTTAGTTAAAAACTCTCGGTAGGACTCACTGCAAGTGCCAGAGGGGTCAGCATTCCTCACAATCCATGGGTGATCTAGAATCTTCTAAAGGGGGAATCTTTTCAAGGAATCCTTAACCAGAAGCTACACAATGCAAATAAGAAGTCTTTCCATATAGATTAATGTGTAGCACCTTGGATTATCTAGCACCAGAAATGGTGACGAACAAAGCTCTTGACTTCTTATATATTTGCATTTAACTTCAACTTCCCCCTCCCCTCTTTGCTTCATTTTAACTAAGGATAGAATAGCTTTGGCTCATGATATGCAGCTAAATCAATCTACTTAGTGATAAGTGAATTCCATTCACTTATATCATATCATTTGGACTGAGTTTTTAGTTAATTCTTGATTTATTTTGAGTTGATTTGTGATGTTTTGAGTTATGTTTGTTTGCAGAGAGCAGAAACAGTGAAGAAAATGAGAAAGAATTTGTGAGAAGATAAGAGGATGCAATGAATTATGGAAAAGTGAAGGCAAACAACCAAGAGGAGGACCAAGAATCCCAAGTTAGTAGCCTAGTACCGTGGCACTAAAACCCAATGCTGCAGTAATATGTGAAGACTTTGGCAAACAGTAAGTTAGTGTCGCAGCACTGGAAGACAATGCCGCGACATTGAACTTGGAGATGAAGAGGATGGACAAATAATAGCTTAGTACCACATCACTGAGGTGGAACATGGGCTAACAACATGCAGATGGACATAAATATCATACTTGTAAGCTAGAACTCTTTTCATTCTAAAATATTTCCATGGTTGAGTTTTCCCCAAATTTGCAGCACCAAGAAACCACAAAAATTTGAACTCAAAGTATAGACATTTGAATAAAAATGGCTAAAAAATGAGACCCTCATTTTCATTGCATGTAAATGGACATTGAGTATGCATTTGAACATGTTAAAAATACCCAATCCTCTTTTATCTCAATAAATCAATTGAAACTCAAATAATTTCATTAATACAGGACAAAGGCGATCAAAACAAGGCACCTTGCTGTCTCACAACCGTGAACTAGTTTTATACAAGCTTAAGGAGTTATATAAGTATAATTGTTTCGTTCTTTGTTACCACCTTGAGTCGCTGAACTACTCATGCTTTGCTTCTTACTGTTGTGACTCATTTATTGACCATAAAGATAAGAAAGTGATTGGACCCATGAGACTAGAATGGGCTTTCTAGAAACCTCATCCAACTCTACAACTTGAGAGTAAATTTTTTCAAGCACATATTTGGCCATCTTTTGGTAGTTTTACAATTAGCTTCACTACTAGCTTTAGTAGGTCCGAAAGTACCTATTGGCAATGATATGAAGAAAAAATTATAATTGTAAGTGTAATATAACAAAAGAAAATTATTTCAAGCTTTATGCCAAATCAACAAACTTTCATCAATTAGATCTTATTTCGCATTTATACCTCATAGAATTGTTAAGATCATTATGTATGATTTTGAATATAACAAAACTTATATTAGGATGGAACTTATGTTAATAATATATGAGCTTGAACTATCAACAAGTATGCATGACTATGAGAGTTTAAATTATATAGGCATATATTTAATCCAGCTCATTTTATGATTGGATCATATGTTTGTACTATGCTTTATTGAGTTATCATATTATGTGCCTGAATATAGATATCATTATCCTTGCTCCACAAAGTGTAGAAATTACATAAGGATAAATCAATTTTGATTAAATGATGTATTTGAAAACTAACAATATAACAAGTGCAGAAAATTTTAAGTGAAAAACTGCGATTAGCTACGTCAATTATCTGCCATATTTAGAGGGATTAAATTACTAAAAATATGAAGATCACGGATGAAGAGAAAGAAGAAAACAGAGGCTTTGAAGGTGAGCTAAAAGAAGCCTACTTTGTCTGTAAAATCCAAAGAGAAATTCTCATGGAGGTAACAACAGAAGCAAGCATAAGACAAAGCTGAGATCAAGAAGTAGAAACTTCATCCGAGAATAAAATGAGACAAATTTAAAATGACCTAGTCGAAGTTTGTTTGAGACTAAATAAGAAGGAGTGACTTTAGTAGGTGCTCGGACAAATAAAAGTGAAGAGGAACTTCATCTAACCAACTTCAAAGCACTGACAAATGCATATGATGAGACAGAACATCCGAGCAACAAAAGATAAATACACTTTGTTTGACCAATTCTTAACTCAGACAAATACAAAACAAAGAAGAATCAGTCTTATTTTGTCTAAATAGAAAAGATGAAGAACAAAAAATAGAATTTGTCTTAGGATAAGAAGCTAGACAGTAAAGACGAACTTCATTAGTTGCTCAAACAAATGCAGATAATGTGAAGGAACTTTATTTGAACAACTGCTCAGACAAATGTGCTCAACGGGAAGAACTTTGTCTTAATCTTTTATGCTCAGACAAATGCCTACAATTTGAAGATATTTCGTTCAACCGATGAAAACTGTAAGACAAACTTCATCCGATACTTACAATGGATGAATGTGGAATAAAAGAAGAATATAGTATACTTTGTCCGATCAAGCAGACAAATCTCAAGCTTCAAGTTTGTTCAAATCTAGCTCGACTTTGTCTACAATACTAGAGTTTGTCTGTTACTTACTACAGATGAATTACAAGCATGAAGTTTTGATTGGCAGATATAATTCAAAGGGAAGTTCATCGTAGACTTACTACAGACTATATCAAGGATAAAAAATGGAACAACATTACAAGATTTGTTGTCTTTGGAATGAATCAAATAATTTTCATTTTTATTGACATGATCCTCAATTGATTACACTTGCTGTGTACATTGGAAAAAATTGTATGTTTACAACCCAGACCACAAGTGGTCCTAATTACATCTCCATAATGGAGAAAACCCTTGATTAAAAGGAAAAGTATAATGCATCTTAGAAATCCAAAAAAAAAAATCACACACTCTCTCTCAAGATAGATGTGCATTGTCTTTGGGATCTCGAGTACATTGCGATGACTTGATATTTAGGAGATCGCCTCAAGTCAATGGGTGGATGGGATGACATAGTTTTAGACTAGGTTGCTACACACTGGGTTAACTAGAAAATGGATGTTTTGATCTGATTGATTTATCCCAGGTGAAATCAAGATCGGGTGATTTCTATTATTTAGATTATAATAAATCATAGAGATAGTAGGTGTTTTGTAACCCAATTGGCGTATCCCGGAAGGAGTTAGGACCGGGTGATCTCTATTATGTTTAGACCTGAAAGAGATCAGAAGAAAATAGGTGACCTAGGTTTGCCTAAGCTTTGTCTCATTGCCCATGAGAAGCTTAGGAAGAGTGGGCTAGGTTGACTGGGTTTAGCTGTTTTGATGAATGGTATATGCTAAGGTTTGACTCAGTGAGTCATGACTTAATGACTTGGTAAGTCATGACTCAGTGACTCGGTCCTAGACTTAGGCTTTTGAATTAGTTGGTGAGTAGTGTTCACTAAGGTTTGACTCAGTGAGTCATGACTCAATGACTTGGTGAGTCATGACTTAGCGACTCGGTCTTAGACTTAGGCTTTTGAATGAGTTGGTGAATGGTGTTTTCTAATATCCCATGGAAAACTACAAGCTGACAATCTCTGTCGTTTATACTGTGAGAGATCAAAAATCCAGACTATATGAATTAAGCCTTAATAATACTTTGAGTTAATTAAGCTTAATCATGATTAATACTAATGATAATGATTAGTGTTAATCACACTTCTTAGTTAATTTAAAATAATGTCATTAATTTTTTGATTTATGGGGGCAGTTACATGGTTTAATCAGGGTTCAAATAGGTTTTAATGTGTTTAGAATGTCTAAATCAGTATTATCTTGTTGTCCATTGGCTATATGGGGTCCACCGTTGTCACAACATGGGTGGGACCTATGTGTGTACAATGGTGGGGCCATGGCAGAGTGCCCTCAGGCACTAAAGAGATTACCAATGGCCAATGGTCACCGGTGTCAAGTTCTCTTGAAGATTCCTCAAGCTCCTTCTCCAAGTTCCAAGGAAATTCTTCTTCCAAAAAATCCTCTCTTCTCCAAAAGGGTCCTCCCTCTTAGAATAATGAGGGGTATTTATAGTTTTCTTGAGTATAGGGGTAATTTGGGAATTTCTAAAAATAATTTTAGCTTCGGTTTCTGGGCACTTTGGTAATTTTTGTAAAAGTGCATGGGTGCCCGGCTGCAGCATTTCAATCCGCAACGTTGCACTTGCGACGTTTTGGCCTGCAGCAATTCTAATGGACCGCAGGTGCGGCCTTCTAGCAGCGTCACAGCTGCGAAATCTCAGCTGCTGTGCAGTTCGGCGGAACATTCCTGCTGCGACGTTTGGAAGAGTGCTGCGACGTTTGGAAGAGTGTTTCAGTTGCAATATTCGACACGGCGTTGTGGTTGCGGCAGTTGTGCTACTCAGGGACATCCCAGCTGTGACATTTAGCCTACGGCATTTCAAATGTATGTCAGCTGTGGCACAATCGAGACGATAATCTTCCATGTCGGCTACGTAGTCTAGGTTTTGTTGCACGACTTGCTCTGCTCGCCTGTCCATTTGCGCAACCTGCTCAATCCAGCGGCTGCATGACCACAGGGGAACATTGCCTACCTGACCGCGTCCTATTGAACTCTTTGCCATTGTCTGGGGTGGATGTCACAGGCAGTTGACGCCTCCATTCGCATGAACCATCCTCGGCTTCATCTGCGTGACTCGAGTGGGCAGCCGCTCATTGCTAGTTGACATCACTGTTTGCTGAGTGGGAACATCGTCATCAATCGCTTATTTGCTGTCATCGTGATCGCTGGAGATGGGGCAGACTGCACCATCCACCGTAGTCCGATGCTGCCAACGGCCAGACGTCGCTGCCACTGATCCGCTGCCATGCTGTCGACGACTGGGAGCTACGTTGCTGCCGACGCTTCCACCAGTGATGCTGTCCAATGCCAGTCACATGACACTGCCTCCACCGAACACCCTGTTTGTGGCTGCCACGGAATAGGGGAGTCATTTGCTGTTGCCAATGCTTCCACCGGCGATGCTGCCCACCTCCACTAGAGCTGTCCGCCGATTGGACGGCTGATCGGATTCGGCCTAACTAGATTCAATTTTATCACATCGGATACCTGGTCCATTTGCCAGAGGAGCATCGTCGACGTCAGACTAGCCTCCCGCTTTGGCCGCAAAGTGGGTGTGCGGTTTCGTCGGTCGACGACGGAACGCCAGATCAGCTCCATTTATCAGGCTTCTTGAAGTGCGTTGATGCTTTTAGGGTCCCCTCCCACATCGTGTAGCCATCTCTGCTAGCCGAAAGAATCCACTCCCCATTGGCTTCCACTCCTTGTGTTGCTCCCAATGGCCAGACGTCGTTGTCGCTAGTCTGCTGCCATGCTGTCAATGACCGGGAGTTGCGTTGCTGCCGATGCTTCCGCCGGTGACATTGTCCAATGCCAGTTGCATGACACTCCCTCCACCGGATACCCTATTGAGGTTGCCATGGAACAGGGGAGTCATTTGCTGCTGCCAATGCTTCTGCCGGTGACGCTGCCCATTCCTACTAGCATTGTCTACCGATCGGAGGGCCGATCGGATTCGGCCAAATGGCTGAATTCAATTTTACTGCACCGGATACCTGGTTCGATTGCTA
>JAYJMB010001327.1:0-14765 GCA_036873735.1 Pouteria campechiana
AGACCTTAAACCATGAGGTTTCCCAAACAAGCTTAATTTATGCCTTGGGACTGTAATAACATTAAGGATTAATTATTTTACATATTAACTTAAACTTTCAGACTGATTTAGCTCAAATCCTTCCACCCATGGCTAAGAACTTGAAATGCCATCTATATTTCTTGAGCTTAAACCTTCATATCCTTATGGCCATTATCTTTACATTATGAGAAGATCTTTCATATTACATATAGCTGAGAGAGAGGGAGAGAGAGATCATATCTTCCGTTATGCTTCATTGTAACACTTTTTAAAGTGTTACTTTTCTGGTAAACTTAAAACCCGAGAGTTGTTGGTGAGCTCTAGAAAATCAATAAGTTTGCTGGTGATCTTTGAAACCAATGATTTTGTGGTAGCCTTGTGAAAACCACATTGTATGAGTTATTGGTGAGCTCAGAAAAACCATCAAGTTTGCTAGTGACCTTTGAAACCAATGAGTTTCTTGGTGAGCTCATAAAACTAAAAGAGTGTTAGGGACACTTGTTTATGCCCCCTAGAGCTAGAATCCAGAAGAAGTGTCAGGGACACTTATATATTTCATTATATAGGGTATAGTGGAACCTAAGGCACAACGAGTTGGTGTCCTTGGAAGAGTGGATGCAGGGACGGGGACCTGAACCATTATAAAAATTGGCTTATCTATGTGTGTATGTGTGTGTGTGTGTTTGTTCATTTATTTTATTCTTCATTCATTTTATTATTTCTATTATTCATCTTACGCCACACCACACATAGGCATGAAAAGAGGGAAATCATCCAACAGGGGTTAAGTAATGAATTTTATTAACCCAATTCACCCCTCCCCTCTTGGATTAAGTCATCCTATGGGACTCTAACAAATTAGCTATGTTAGATCTCATCCCAAATAGGAGGCCTATTTCTATCATGACTCCGCATGACACAGTTCCAAATGGCACCACCTGAAACTGGGATTGCTTTAAGAGAGACTCCTACAAGAGCTAGGGAATGAATAACCATCCAAAATCCTTCTCTTAATAGGAGCCCCTATCTAATTATGATTGTCCCAATGTAGACCGTATCTCTTACACACCACCTTAAGTTCAAGCTATAAAAACACAAAGTATGCACACCCTATAGGGATAAGCTCTCTTCATTATCTATACTCCTCTAAAGGTCCTATCATTAACTTAAGCATTGGAGCTTTCACACTAGTACTATCCCTGATGCCCTCAAGTGTTTCCATTTCTTGCAGGATCTTCATCCAAGCTTATCGAAGAGCAATTTGGGCACAACTCAAAAAATGACATTTTATGTTTTTTTGAAATATGTTTTGCAAAAAAAATGTTTAGTTTTGCACTGAGTAAATATATTATTTATAATACTAATAATATTTATACTTATATCTTAAATTTTATACTTACAACAGGATAAGTTAAAAAATTAATGAATGAAAATGGTAAAATTTAACATGGCATAAATTTTATAAATGTAAGATCAATAAAAATAAAAAGATAATTTGTCTCCCTTTTAATCTCTTAGCTTGGATAAAATCCTCAAGAAATTAATTAGATAATATGAATTTCCCATATCATAATTTATATATTTTGTGTGCTATTTATGCATTATTTTTTATTGAAACTCTTTAGGCATTGAGAGAAGAAATTTGTATATTGATTAGTTTAAATTAATGAATTATTATTTCTTTATAGAGTTTGAAAAGGCAATTTGAAGTAAAAATTCATTTCCTAAATTATAAATACATGTGCTAATGTGGGCATAATTTTTGCTTGAAACATTCTAGACATTTGCACATAAATCTGTATACTAATATTTACAATTAGCGTCTGGTTATTTTGTATTTGAGTTCTAATGGATAATTTGAATACAAATTAGTATGTTATTTATCTATTAATGTGCTAATTAGTGAAAAATTTTCACTAAAAATTCTCTAGCCATCTAGAACATAAATCAGTATATTTATTTTTTTAATTTACTCTTGGTTGTTTAGTTACAAAGTTTCAAAGGATAATTAGAATTAAAATCCATTTGTTGAGATGAGCATGAGTTCCATTTCAACCACTAGAAAAATTTAAACATAAATCCATATGCTAATCTTAAAGATGGTTTGCCATATGGTTTCAAATGAGGCCTTACATTTAAGAAAGTCATTGACTGGTATGTAAGCTCAATACACAAGCACCATGCACATATAGTATTCGAATAGGACTTGAAAGTTCTACTTTTTATGCAGTGTTTGTTTAGACAAGTGATTTTTTTATGAAGTGAATATTAAACAAGTATTATGACATATATATTAATACTCTTAACATTAACACTGATAAACTAAAACATGATGAATTATAGTTTCACTTTTAAACCCAATGATCATCAAGTATTTTGAAACTTCTGTTAAAAAGGTAGCTTCAAAGAGTTAATATCTGCATATGTAGGTAGTACGATATCAAAAATAAGTACATATTATTTAAAAATATTTTTATATATACATGCATCTAATTATATTATAACCCGGAATCATACAATTGACGAGCCACATGAAAATTCCAACACAAAACACTACTAAATGTGGGGACTGATAGGTTCAGCAACGAAACTAGAAATGGAGGAAACACTCTGGGATCCACTTAAAAAGGCTTTTTGTTTGTTTCCCTTTGATGTTGGGAGGAAAGTCTAAGGATTTATCTTTTATATTTTTGCAGCCCATGACACCCAAATACTTTTAAGAACAATGAAAAGGATAAACTTTTACCGACCCTTTGTTAGGCTGATGAATGCATATCATCGGCAGAGGAAGATGCTGCTACAACTTCTTCTCCTATAGGTAGCTGGCTGAAAAATTGTAATTCATAGGCTTTCATTTTTTTACTCCTTGTCACTTGACCATGAAAAACCTTTTTCTGTAAGCTTTAAAGTAGCAGAGAGGACTTTAAAGTAGCAGAGAGGACTAGCTACATTTCTTTTGATTGAGGAGTTGTTCAAAGCTTAGTGAGTTCTTCAATAGTTGGCAAAACATCAAGACTAAATTCTTTGGCTCTTTGAAGGAATTTTGTACATTGACACTGGAGACGAGTAGTCCTTGTTTCATTTCTAATGTTTTCTTAAAGATTTTCAAAATCATATTTTGGCCACCATTTTGAATAAGAACATGAAGCCATATCAGGATAATCAAACACATCAAATTCTTCAGGGCGAAGATAGAAAGCATAGTCCCAATGAATTATCCAAGGAATAGAATAGAGTATTGAATATCAAGTTCCATAATCTATGAGGATAAATGATCTTCAAGTTCGAAAGGTAATACTAATATAATAGGTTCTGGAAAGTTTCAGGATGCATTCCTGTAATACTTAAGGGTGTTAATTTTGGGTAATTACGCATTTGACCACATTATGGTGTTATTGAGTGTTAAAAATGAGGAAATTTTTTTTCAAATTAATTATAGTGATAATTGAGGTGACGAAAATTAAATTTGAAAATAGAAGGGGATAAATTCAATTGAATTAAATAAGATTGTATAAATTACAAAGTTTAGATGAGTATTGGCGTGACTTGATTCTTATTTATTTGAAAAACATTATTATACATTTTCAATGGTAAATTACATGGAAAAGAATGAAGAAAAATTTTGTTTACCAATAATTAGGGAACATTATGTGTATTAAATTATTTAAATAATGAGAGGCCTTAATTATTCAACATAATGCATTATTAGAAGGGGGTTAAGGTGTTGTGAAAGGGGTGATTTAGAAATATTTTAATCATGCTTTTATTTGAGGAATTATTGAAATTTAGTGGATGCAAGAGTATAGAATAGGTTGCACATGTGGAGCACTAAGAGAGAGAGAGAGAGCTTAAAATGCTCCATCATCATCTTCCTCCTCCCATTTTCGTCTCCTCCCTTTTCCACACCCAACCCATCTTGCTAGAACTTCCCACGTTCCCATTTTCACTCCAAGGTTAGCTAGAAAAATTCCCCTTTTGATGAGAATTCATCAACCACATCCCATATGCAAGATTTTTCACTCGTTTGGACGGATGTGGGAGAAGAAAATTTCTGTTTTCAACCCCACTTCCTGCAATTAATGGGAAATACGTTGGAATTCAAGTTGGAGCTCAATTTCATGATCGAAGCAACCATAAAAAAAAATCATGGTGAGCATGTCTCCCTAAACAGATTTTTATTTCTCTGTTTTAATAGGGAAAAATGCGATTTCGTGGGTTGTTTTGGGGGGCTAATTTCGTGGAAACCTTGGGGGTTTCATTAGGGAATAATTAGGGTGTCTAATTATCATGCTAATGGGGAAATTTAACCATGAAAAAAAACGTGTTTATGGTTGTCCACTTCGTGGACAGCATGTTGGATTTGGATGGGTGGTGTGTTTTGGGGGAAAATGGAGTTGGGTGAGAAATTGGGTAATGAATTGTTAAGTTTATTTGCTATTAATTATATTGAATTATGATTTTGTGATGTTGGAAATAAAAATAGTTGCTGCAATTGGTAGAGATACAATGAATAAATTAATGCATATAACGTATTTGTGGAAATGATTCAATGAGAAATCAAGTGAAATTTAGCGACCACATTGTTGTCCCTAAATGGCCATTAAATGGACATTAAAACAGTGTATTGGTTATCTAATTGGTGGACAAAGAACAAACTTGAAGTGGGTAGCAAATGGAAGGCATTTGAGTGAATGAATGCACATGAAATTCATATAGAATCACTCCCATAAATGTGCAGTCACATGGATAGATTATGACCCTTGGAAACCCCATTTAGATGACTTGATTTAGTGCCTAAAGTAGAGGAGAAAACAGCAGGTTTATGCATTGAAAATCATGGATAATCTCATGTGAAAACAAGGCTTAAAAACTCTCCAATTGGTAGCTTGAAAGAGGCTAAAATCTAAATCTTTTTATCATTGAAAACTAGGTTGATTATGAGTTGATTACAGCTGCATTTGCATAAAATTAGTGACTTTAAATTGAGCCTATTACTGATTATGAAGTTTGAATTGCATGAATGGGACTATGGCATCGCTCATTGCAAATGGAATTGGCTATAAGCGAGAAATTCCACTTTAAAGGGTTGTTTTGTGTTTGTTTAGGCTACCACATGTGGAATTGACCCAAGTGATGCTTGAGAATGATTAATTACCTTGAGTAAGGTGTTTTAAATAAGAAAGTTGTTAAAATAGTGTTTTAAGCAAGAATACCTAAAATTGTGCCATTTGGGGTCCTAACTTAATATGAGTAATAATCTTCACTAAAATGAGTGTTTGAAATGGATAATTGAGCAATGAGATGAGAATAAATCTTAATGAGGTGATTAGATGAGTTTCACCTATTTTATGAATTAAGTAGAATACTTATTTGAAATATGTGTAAATTGAGTTTTGGTGTATGCTCTATTTGTAGGATAAATTGAGTGTGGATAAGAAGCTGTGGAGCTTGTAGTGTCATGGAACTTGGTAAATCTGGAAGTAAGTAGGCTTTCTCTTCTTATTGAATATGATGACTAGATGGGGATTTGAATATCCCATTTGTTTGTAATCTGGGCATGAGTGTTTTTTATGGGAATACTTGATATCCCATGATTGTTTAAATTGATGTTTATGATTGGGTTATGAATGATTGTGAAAGCATGAATGTTAGGGATAATGAATATTCCTTGGATTGAATCTGTTTGGATGTGAATATAATGCATATTAGTTATTGATTCATATTTTCTATAGTACTTGCCTACTTACTGAGTTGCCCAGACTCACGCCTTCTTATTTAAATTTTTTGCTGACAGGACAAGCAAAAGATTTATGAGAGAGACTGAAGACTTTTGGATGGTATGATGTATTATCGGGATTAATACCCCATTGAGAAATTTGTTTAAATATAAATTTGTATAACTGTGTAAAATTGTAATTGATATTTAAAAAAAAAGGATTGACATGTCTTAGAAGATGATGTATAATAATATTGTGATAGTATAATATGTTTTCCCTAAGGTGTAGTGTCATCATGGTGAAACACAGGCCTTGGGTTGTGGATAAAATGGGTCAGTTTAGATTATTGTTTTTGTTTATTAATTCAATTATTATATTAATATATGATGTATATCAGGTTCTAATCTTGATATTTTAGGGGAAATTTAGTCAAATTTTTGTAGAAGTCCTATTAAAAATTAGGTCAACTAGAAAATAGTATCAAAGCAATCCCATTTTGAAAGTAGGAAAATCATGATATAATCATAGTGTATTTGTAGTGTAAAATAGAGTAACGGCCCTAAGAGGGCGGGGTGTTACAATTCCCCAAAAATCTCAAATATTATAAAGGAACCACTTGGGAATTTGTTGCAAAGGGTTTTAAGAAGTAATCTAATCCACCATGAGTGAGTGAAGAGAGTATTTTGTTTTAAAAAGACTTTAAACCATGCATCTCTATAATCCAATAGTTATAATAATTTTCAATAGAATTCTGATTAGAGGATGAGGAGAAAGAGGAAGTAATAGTAAATCTAATAAGACAGGTTCTTGAAAAAGATCATTATAAAACTGCTTTTACTGTCCCATTTGGACGTTATGAATGGAAAGTTATGTCATTTGATTTAAAAAACGCTCCTTTTAAATTTCAAAGAATTATGAATGCGATATTCAATGCGTATTCTAAATTGCTTATTGTTTATATTGATGATGTACTAATTTTTTCTTCTTCTAGAGAATAACACTGGAAACATTTAAATATATTTATAAATGTCATTAAACAAAATGGTTTACTTTTATCTCAACAAAAAATGAAATTATTTCAAACTAAAATTAATTTCCTAGGATTTTTTATTAATAATAGACCTATTCAGCCTATTAATAGAACTATTGCTTTTGCTAATAAATTTTCTGATATTATCACTGATAAAACTCAATTACAAAGATATTTTGGGATGTCTTAATTATATTTCTAATTTTTATCAAAAACATGCTTATGATAGACAATTATTACAACAAAGTAATAATTTATAAGATATGAGGATCCGTTAAACTTACTGAGAAATTAGGAAAGCTATTAAAATATATAGGACCATTATATAAAGAGGGTTGAATAATCCTAAGAATAGAATCTAAAATTTTAATGTGTTTATCATCTTTAAGATAAGCTAATACTGGTGTTTTTAATCCAGCTCTTAATAGAGGTTATATTGCTACTTTAATAAGGCCTAAGTGAAGAAATTTATATCTATCTTTTATTAGTTTTGCAAAAGTCTATTTGGAGAGTATATATCTTCAATTGATGATCAAAATTATCTTAAAAGAAACACCTCCACAAGAATTAATGAATAATAGAGCATATTTTAATAGAGTAAAAAATTATTACAAAAGACCTTCACCAATGGATCACTAATTTGAAGAACCTGGAGCACAATTAAATTATATTAATCCAAATATTGTTTATGAATGGAATATAAATGCTCAATCTAAATATCAAATATAGAATACTTGTTCTAATATGATTAGAGCAAGATAATTACCAGAAAGAAATATTGCTAATATTCTAGCATGTTGTTTCACTGGTTAATTAAAAGGATGGTGGGATTTACAACTCACTCAGCAAGAAAGAGAAACTATCCTTAATGACCCAGATCATACATATACTCTAGTAAGTAATATTATATATAATTTTCTCAGAAAAGTTAAAGATTATCAATCTGCTATAAGAGAAAGATTAATAAAACTAAGATGTAAAAAACTATCTGATTATCATTGGTACAAAGATGTATTTCTTACAGATGTATTATTATTAAATGATGGTAAACCAAATGTTTATAAAGAAAAATTTCTACAAGGATTACCTTCAGTTTTTGAATAATGAGTAGAACTCTTATTGAATTTGAAAATGATGGTAACCTAGCTTATTCAAACTATACTTGGGTAACTTTATGTTCCAAAATACATGCAGTTGTTATTGAATTTTGTAATCAAGGAAACGTAAAAGAAACCAAATTCCTTAAAAGTTAAAATTTTCAAATTTTGTTCTCAATATGGTATGGAACTTATATCTTTTACCAAAAAATTATTATCTCATCCTAAACATTATAAAGCTAAACATTATAAAGCCCATAAAAAATCTAAAAAACCTTTTTGTAAACCTACAAAAGATGCCTCTCCCTCTAGACCATTTAAAAATTCAAAAAGGAAAAAAATATTCAAAAGAATATTATAGAAAACCTTATAAAAAATATTGTAAGAAAACTCAAAATGAAATAAAATGTTTTAATTGTGGAGAACAAGGGCATTGTGCTTCTAAATATTATAAAAAACAAATTAAAGATTTATTAAAACATAAGGCAAATCTTTCTATAAAGGAAATTTCACAAAAATTAAAACAAATATCTATAAATAGTTCGAGTTCTTATTTAGAAACTGATTATTCTTCTGATAGTAGTAATAATTTAGAATCCTCCTCTTCTGAATCTATTCATCATTGTTTAAGAAATATATGTCGATGTCCTAATAATGAAAGTGATTATCAAACATATTTAGAATATTATGATATAAATGTCTTATCAGCCACAAATGATTTATTAATTGAAATCATTAACAATATTGAGATCCCGTTATAAGACAAAGATAATTAGAAAATTTTATAAAATTATTAAAGAATGGTTCAAAAGAAAAATCAAATAAAAACAAAAAAAATCAACTAAACATGATTTAATCATAAATGAACCTTATTCTATCTTTGAAGTTATAAAAAATCAAAATAAATGCATTAAAGAAAATAATCCAAAAGCTATTACCATTTTGGATATGCATCATGAAATAAAAGAATTAAAAGCTAAAAAAAGTATTTAAAAAATCAAATTTTAATTTTAAAATAAAAAATTAATCAAAAGAATTACAACAGTTATAAGAAGATAAAAATCAAGATTATACTGAAGAAATTATGAATTTAATAAAAGAAAAGAAAAAAGAATATTCTAATGAAGAAAATACTTTAAATCCTTATAATTTATGTCAAATTGCTAAAACCATTATATCACAAACATGGTATATAAATATCATAGTAAGAATTATTGATAAAACAAATGGAGATTTTATTTTTGAACATATAGCACTTGTTGATTCTAGTGTTGATATGAATTGTATTAAAGAAGGACTTGTGCCTTCATAATATTTTGAAAAAACTACTTCTTCTATTGCCATAATAGATGGTACAAATATGCAAGTATTGTATAAATTATCAAATGCTCATATATGTAATTCTCAAATTTGTATTCAAACTTCATTTATTCTTATTGAGGCCCAAGGAGAAAGGAGAATAACAGCATTTAATCAAAGTCTAGATATTCATAAATTTCCCAATCATAGTCATTAGGAAACTCAGTTTGTATAGAATTATGTCTTCTGGAATATTGTTAAAATCTAACAAGAGGAAATCTATTTCTAAGAATAATTCAACAACATACCAATAGAGAAATAAGTAAAGAAACATTCATTTATTACAAAGAAATATCTTACATGAGAGAGAGACTTCAGGCGAGCTTCAAGCTGGACAAAAACTAGTATTACAAATGCTCAAACTTTTTACTTATTTTATAATATATTGTTTTTTAGAATCAAAACTACCTATTTTATGTAATTCTTTAACAAGAACATTTCGGAATTTTCAATTTTCAATAGTTCTTTCTATATTTTCATAAACTTGTTCATTAGCATTTTGTACTTCTTTTAGAGACATTATTTTAATAATATTGTTTACTCCTAATAATTTTTCATCATTATCTTTACCAGAGGAAGATGAACCAACAAAAAATCTTCATAAAGCCATAATAGGTTCTAGGCCAAGACTAATTACTCTCTTTAGGCTAAAGCACCCTTTATAGTAGTCCTTTGCTTAACGGGTTTCAAGCCTTTTTGAGAAACTTGAGACCAAAAATTTTATGATTTTAAAAGATTTTGCAGATAAATCTTCTCTTTAGCTCTGATAACAACTGAGGCCCAGGAAGAAAGGAGAATAACAATATTTAATCAGAGTCTAGATATTCATAAATTTTCCAATCATAGTCATTTGAAAACTCAGTTTGCATAGAATTATTATTATAAATGTCTTCTAGAATATTGTTGAAATCTAAAAATAGGAAATCTAATTCTAAGAATAATTTAGCAGCATGCCAATAGAGAAATAAGTAAAGAAACATTCATTATTATAAATAAATATCTTACATGAGAGAGAGACTTTAGATGAGCTTCAAGCTGGACAAAAACTAGGATTACAAATGCTCAACTTTTTGACTGATTGCTTCCAAAGAAAGACACACCTTCTATTTATATAGAAAAGAATGGACTTTACACTAGTTTAAGTCCGAACATAACAACTACTAAAATCTAAAAACTTGATTGACATATATTGTGCAGACTTCACAACATTATAATTTTGCATTATTACATTACAGACTTGACAAAAGAAAAGATGATAAGATATAAAGTTAAGTGGCAGTTGTTGTTGATAAGAGAGAATCTTGAATAAAAACTTTGAGGATATCATCTTGCCAACACTTTTGAGAATAGTGAAAAGGAAAAACTCTTGCATACACTTTGTTAGGCTGACAAATGCATATTGTCAGCAACAAAGATGTTGCTTCAGCTTCTTCTCTTTCAGGCTGCTAGCTAGAAAATAGCAATTCATAGGCTTTTGCTCTTTGCTCCTTATCACTTAACCATGGAGAATCTCTTTTTATGAGCTTTAAGTAGTAGAGAGGGCTTGCTGCATCTTCTTTGATTGAGGAGTTGTTCAAAGCTGAGTGAGTTCTTCAATAGTTGGCATAACATCAAGACTAAATTATTTGGCTCTTTGAAGAAGTTCTGCATGCTAGTGCTAGAGACGAGTAGTCCTTGCTTCATTTCTAAGGTTTTCTTGAAGATTTTCAAAATCATAGTTTAGCCACCATTTTGAATAAGAACATGAAGCCATATAAGGATAATCAAACGAATCAAATTCTTTAGAATGAAGATAAGCATAGTCCCAACAAATTATCCAAGGAATAGAGTATTTAATAGCAAGTTTTATAATCTGTGAGGATAAATGATCTTCAAGTTCAAAAGGTAATACTGATATAATAGGTTCAAGAAATTTTTCAGGATGCATTCCCCGAAAATCCCAAAAATTATAAAGGAACCATTTTAGAATTTGTTGCAAAGGGTTTTCAACAAGAAATCTAATCCCCCATGAGTGAGTGAAGAGAGTAGTTTGTTTTAAAAAGACTTTAAACCATGCATCTCTATAATCCTAATAGTTATAAGCATTTTCAATAGAATTTTGAGAAGAGGATGAGGAGGAAGAGGAAGTAATATTAAATCAAATAAGTTGATTTGGATTTGATAAATACCAATTTTTCTAAGGAATAATTTTTCTAATAATCATTTTTGAATAATTGATCCAATTAGCATCCTTCATATGATGTTTAATAGTGGTAGATTTTTTTCTAATGAGATTCTTTCATAATAATCAATAGTCTTATAACTGTAACTATAATTATTACTATTGCTCCAACTATGATTGTTTTTATCTGTATCATTTAAAATGGGGTCTTCACTTGCACTACTGTTTCCAATAGGATGGCCAAGATTGTCACTTGCATTGCTATTTCCAATAGGATGGCCAAGATTGTCCATTGCTTTACTTAGCCCACACCTACGTTCTAACTCATTATTATTAAATAATATTAAATTTAACCATTGCTTTTTCATAGAGCTTTCCCCCTATTTGATTTTAAAATACAATAGATGAATAGTCATTTGATGAATAATCATTTTCCTATTTCATTTTCAATTAGAATAAGTAAATCACTAGAATCATTAACCAAATATGAGGGAGCATGAATCCATTGATTTCTGCCGCTTCTGTAATTGTTGCTGGATTGGCCATAGGGCTCGCTTCTAGGATTCAAAAAATCCTTCTGGGGTGAACGGGGGATATCTTGGTCAGGGGAGAGAATGGGAAAATACCATATGACCCAATATGTCTGACAAGTCACACTATATGTCAATCCAACTTGCATCTTCATCGCTCGATATACGAAAGGGCATCTCAGAATGCTAATCGACATAAAATGAATGAAAATGATTACCCACCCTTGGGGGAGCTTTGATGTGGAAACATAAAAATGTGTTTATTGTCTTCATAATTTGGTGCCTTTTATCAGATCTTATCCAGATAATAGGTAGGAGCATAAACTAAAACATTCTGGAGCTACAAAGATAGTTATTAAATTGTTAGCACCACATAAAAACATTCCTCCTAAAGTAGGTGTTAATATGAATAACAGAAACTATGTCATAGCCATTTTTGTACATTCAATGTACTTTACGGATAGAGGAATACATAGAGTTGAACATAGTAAACTAAGAAATTGAAAGGAAATTTCTCGAAAAGTTAATTATAGGTTCTTCTCTCCATCGGAACAATAGGGTTGTGACTATTCTTGAGGCATTTTGACATAATTTACATAGTTTATCACTGGAATAGATTGTATCTTTTTGAAAATATTTTTTAAGGATAGAAATATCAAAAGGTTCTAAATGTTGAATAAATCTTTGATTATAAGAAATAAACTAGGCATTGGCGGCAACCCAGGGATTAGGAATATTGTCATGACCCGCCTTCCGAGGTGTGACCTACCATTTTCCATATAAATTCACCTAATTTTGCCCACTTTTAGGGTGGGTGTTCTGCCCAAAATTTGCTAGAGCCTAACCTGAAATTTTAAGGTCTAACATGTACAATTATATATCACATAAATAAAACAATAATATAGATTCAAAATACAAACACCCACTATTTCACAGCCAAAGATTTGAGCGAATCGTAATGGCACTCACATCAAAATATACAAATCCAGTTTCAATATAATACCAACTCACTTTCACATGCTAATACACTATATTATACATCAATGAAAACCTTCTAAATACAATATTTGAATCAAATACGTTTATACATGAACATTATGGGATTCCAATCCCACTGAAATACTACAACATTCTGTCACAAGGTACATTCGCTTCTCAAATAAATTACTCTTCTATGTTTTTTGTCATTGTAATCTTCCATAGCTTGACCTGCCAGCTAAAAAAATAAAATAAACGGGGGTGAGTCTAAACAGACTATATAACAAACAATAATGAATAACAAATAATAATCAATAGTACGGATCCCTCAAGTATCCCAACTCACATTCCACACATATAATATCTAATCCATAATAAAATGAATATATAAACATATCTCATCCAAACCCTACATTTTGGAATTTCAAATTTCTAATTCACATATTCAAATTCAGGATATTCACAATCCTTAACATAACGAAGCATCAAATAAGCCAAGGGATAATCTATACCTTTCAATCAAGCATATATTACATTTCATTTTGATGGGATGTTCAACATCTCCCTTCATTCTTACAAATTCTTACACAAAATAGGAAATAATCATTATCCCTTCATTCCATTCCTTACTTCACATATCATAACATAACTTAGGAGATAATGATTATCTCCATTCAATCAGATAAACATACAAATACAGTCCACTTACTTTACTGATGAATCGTCTCCATAATATCACAAGCTCCACAGCTTCGCAACCATATGCAATTTGCCCTATATACACAAATAGGTTATTCATTTACAAAGGCAACTTTGTCTAATTTGAATCAAATCAATATAGAACAAATCCTAACTACTGTGGTCAGTCCAGTTACATGTCATAGCCATAATCATTTTCTATATAACATGATCATTACTTAAACACCTTTAAATTAACTTAATTAAGTATTTTTTTCAACTAATTGATGACTTACATAGCCCATACACAATTTTCTTAGTCAGCCCAAACTATGTCGCAATTGAATATCCATTTTCACAAGCTCAAATTAACCTACATATATCCCCAAAGCATCATAATTTATAAATTACATATTTCTTCCATGGTTTACAAAATAATCCATATCAAATTCCTCACAAAAATCACTGTTCATGAATAATATGAAACCCTAATAATGAAAATTCATGATTTTCAAACCCAATTCACTCCCAATTTATGGTAATTTACTCAATACTCATTTTTTCCATAATTACTCATATCATTTTCTTCTAAAAATCACTTTTTAAAAAATTGCATAAAACCCTAGTTTACAAAAACCTCAAATTCGGACAAGAAAGGGCGTCTTACCATGGAATCCATGCACGACATCATCCTATAAATATGCTTCCAAGCCCAAAGTTCCAAGTAGCACCATCCAATTGCACCAAACAACGTCTTTTCCCCAATCCACAAATCCAACAGTTGGATTCTATCATCTTCATCAAGAAATAATAGATTCTCACTTAAAATAGGAATCCCCTAGCTAAATCATGGTGGAATCTTACTAAACGGGGTCTAGGGAATGATTTTGTGGTGTGGGAGAAGAAACAGAATGATGAATAATGAAACAGAACAAATTTGGGGCTTATAACATCATGTTTTTCCAGTGCTTCAGCACACCAAGAGGCCTGTGTCATTGACATAAAAAGCCTGTGTTGTGACACAGACTTCACTAACTGCTTAGTGTCGCGACACTAACCTACTACCTCAATATACAACTAATAATTTGAGCATAACTTTTACATGGAATATCCAAATGACCTAATTTTTGAGGCATTGGAAATATAACTTCAAGGGCTACAACTTTTATGTTAATCAATCTTTCCAAATCAGCC
>JAYJMB010001328.1:0-16782 GCA_036873735.1 Pouteria campechiana
GAGAGAGAGAGAACCTCAAGATAGCTTCAATTTTGTAGAATTTCGAATCTGGGAGGTACTCTACATTGAACCAAAGCAATTATCAATGGCATTCCTACCATGCATTTCAATTTCTCCTCTACAAGCTAAAACCCACGAAGAAAAGAAAATGATCTAACTACAACTGAGACCTGCTTAGACTTGTAAAAGTTCAACTGTTGCCTGTTTCTACACCCGACCAAAGAAAAGACCGACAGAAATCCAACACATTGGATTATCCCTCCAAACAACAAAATCCAAGCAGGATTTACCGTGATTTCAACAGAAATCAGCTTTAATTTGTAAAACTCTGCCCAAGGCACTTGAGACGCGATGGAATTCATCATGCCCATTTTATCTCACAGGCAGAAAACGAAAACCCCATGACGAAATTGATTAAAAATGGAGAAGGTGCTTACAAAACATTACCTTCGGAGCTTTGAGCTCTGATTACTGGAACAGTCGATGCCCTGTTTCCCTGTTTAGGCCTTCCACGGAGCTCTAGAGGTTGGACTTTTTTCGATTTGGGTGCAAGCAGTCTAGAATCGAAGAGGGGAGAATGTTTGGGATGAGAAGAAAAAGGAACGAACAGTCGTGATTTCACGACCGTAGAGCTCGGAGCGGCGGCAGCCATGATCTGCAGCGAGCTTACTGCGAGCGTTGGAGGAGGAGAAATGAGGTGGCTTCTGCTGCTCGCTTGCGAAGAACGCAACGCAGGCTTTTGAACAGTCACACTCCACCTGCACGTGGATGCTGTCGAAGACCCCATTTGCATTACATACGTCATCGGCTTCTGATGCGCAGGAGTCGCTAATTTCCAAGTGATTGGGAACACGAAACAATCTTAACCGCTGCAATTCTATTTCTTTCTTGTCGTTGTCGTTTTTTTTTTTTTTTTCCTATGTTATGTTGTCCTTATTTATAATTATACATGCCTATACTAATGAAAATTTTATGGTAATGATTGGAAAAAGTGCATGTAGACGTGATCTTGACACCTGTTCCAACCTTAATTATAATAGATCTATATTAATTCAATTTAAACGAAATGTTAATTACAATATAAGTTTTATTTATATTATTATTATATATATATATATTTAAATTATTAATTTAATTAATTTCTTTATTCGATTAATCATTATATTATTTTATGTTTATCACGTAACTAACGCTCATTACCAATCCAAGGCCGACCGGGTTGAAGCTTGAAACTGCGGAACGGCAGCCCGCCGGGTATTCGTTGGGCTTTCTACTGGTCGGACCCAATGGCTTATGGTGTAATGACGGGCCCGTCAAATTAGACAGCCCACTGCCACCGGGAGACTGGAGCGGCGTCAGCGCGGAGCAAAATTCGAAGGCTCAATCGCGTGGAGAAGTGAATTCTCATACGCCGATCTGTGGCGCACGTGACATACATCCATTGCACTTGAATGACGATTTAGATAAAAGAAAAATCATATAGTATCTTAAAATATTAAATAAAATTATTATTATCCATATCTTAAATAAATAATATATTTTTAGATAATATAAAATATAAATAAAATTAACATTTCAATTATAGACACACACACACTCATATATATATATATAATTTTAATCTGAATATACTACGAGCACGTTATCAATCCTTCCTAGCGCGAATCGACCGAAATTTCTAAGGGGTGTAAGAGATATTTTAGCACGTGCTATGTCACGTGAGTCGACCATGGGAAGAGAGGGAAAGTACCGCGGGGCCAATGGCGTCTATAAAAACCTAGGCGGGGCGTCGACTCTCATCCTCTTGCCCTACGAATCCCCAAAACGGATTTCTAGGGTTTGCAATTTCTCATCTCTCCGTAACTAACGAAGGTAGGGCGATTGTCTTTCTACTCTTCCTGCTCCTTGCAAAATTTATGTTAGTATTTTACCATTCGATCATCTCAGAGAATCTGTTTTGCCGCTTTTTAGAGATTCCTGTTGGCTGGTTCTGACGAATTTTATTTTATTTTTTTCATTTGGTCATTTCGAATTTAGTTTGGGGATATCCTTTTCGGATTCAAAGAGAGTAGAATTCTGTACATTGATTGGGCGGATGGATGAGTTGAATGATTTATAGGGTTTGGTTAATTCCCGAGTGTTTGGTTTTGATGTTCAGAGTTTCTATGGGTGATCCTTCGAGGAGTTTCCATCCAGGTCAAAGCGGAGGAAGTCCGCTTCATGACCTTTCTCCCCTGCCCCCTTTTCGTGAGGATTGATAATTGGATATGATTTTTGGGTAATTTTCTCTGTCAGCAGGAAGCATTTGCATGCAAGTTTGTTTAAGGCTTCTCTGTCTGTTCTCGAACTCGAAGGCTTGCTAAATAGAGATTGGATTTCTTGTTGTCCATGGAAGTTAAAAAAAAGTAATCTTTTGAGACTTTTCTCATCGTTGTGTATTTGCAAGATTGCATCTCGCTTAACAATTTGAGTGATTCTTGGGATGACATCTATACACATATTTGGTTTTTATATTGTTAGCGTGCATGCTTCAGATCTTTTCAAGGTGTAGAGTATAACTGGAACTGTTAAATGCGAATGCACTTGTTATACACTTCGCATCCATGTTGGTTCTTGGCGCTTATCCTGGACCCAAGTCTTGGATGTAGTGTAACATCATTGTATTAATAGGCAATATTCCTCAGCTTTGGGCTGGAAGCAAATGGGCTTTTACAAGTGGTCTGTTTCAAATTCGCTAGGCTGGTATTATCTAATACTTGATGATTTGGACTTTACTCTGTACATTGTTTGTTGGATCGGACACACATATGAGAATGCATTTTCCAAAAGTTTTGTCTCTCAATGCCTATTTAAATTATGAAACTTCTTGAATGTTATTTTAGTGTTTTGGTGCATGCATTTTCTCCAGAACTCTAGTTATGGAGGTGTAACCCGTTTGCTTCCAGGGTTTGGTGCTGAAAGCTACACCTGTTGGAATTTGCAGTTGCAAATATGGCTACTACAGAAGTTTCTTCCAGTTCTTCAGGACCACGATTTGCACCTGAAGATCCAAGCCTTCCAAAACCTTGGAAGGGTTTAATTGATGGAACGACAAATCGTATATATTATTGGAATCCAGAAACAAATGTTACTCAGTATGAGAAGCCAGCAGCCTTGCCACTTCCTTTGCCAGCTGGTATTCCTCCAGCAGCTGCTGCACCAAAGCTGGCGCCAATACCCATGGCTCGTACAATACAACCAAATGGCATGGTCTCACATCAGGGGCAACAACTGTTACAGCAGCCAGGTCAGCAGATTCCCCAGCAGCTAGGGCAGCAGATGCCCCAACAGCTGGTGCAGCCCATAACTCAACAGCAAGTGCAGCAGATGGCTCAGCAACAGGGGCAACAAATGCTGCCGCAACAAGGTCAGCAACAACATCAGCAAGGGCAGCATTTTTCCCAGCAGCAGTTGCATCAAATGCCACATCAGCAAATTCCTTTGTCTCAGGGGCAGCAAATTGCACAACAGCAGGTGCCGCAAACTCTGCATCCACAGGGGCCACATTTCCCTCATCAACAAGGCCAGCCATTTGGTTATATGCAAAGGGAGGAAATTGGATTTCAACAGGGAAACCAGGCTGGGCTTTCTTCATCTCATGCTTCTATGCAGAACTTGCCATCTGGATCCCATGCAGTTCATGTTCCACAAATCGGTGCTACTGCAACCATCACAGAGCAGACTGCCAGTGCTTCTCATAACTTACAGCAACAGGGTGCTTCAGTTCCATTGCACCATGCAGCAACGGATTCTATTCATCGTCCACCAATGGGTGGACCATTGCCTCAAAATAAGACGGGGCCAGGGATGGCTCACAATCAGCAAGGCGGAGGGCCTCCTATGGGATTCAAAATGGGTTATGAAGAAGATCAGCATGGAAGGTCTGGAAATGAGTTTTATTTCAACAATGCTAAGGGAGGGGCTATGATAAATCCTCAACAGCCAAACCTTGCACCTATTCCACCAGTACGCAATCAACAGGTATGGACTTTTTTGTTTTTTCTTCCTTAGGCTGCACTAGATGCACATTTTGTAGATGATATAAGAATTTGGTTATTTCTTTTCTTTTTCCTTCTTCTTATTTTGTTTAACAAAAATCCCAAGGAAAGACAAACAACTTGATGAAAGAGAAAAAGCTTTAAGATACATGTCAGCTTAAGTGTCACACAGTTTTAGCTGACTGTATCTGATTATACTTTTTGTGCACCCTGTAATTGATTTTGTACCTGTTTGATGAAGTTTTTATTTTGTGCTTTATTGCTAACACCAAGTTTATGGTGTCGAGGTTTTGTGTTCCAGATAATTTAGCTATGTCTGCTATGGGGAAATATCCTATGAATTAAAATACCCAGTACCTGTGCTAGTTTTGATGTTAGTTCAGCATGAATAGTTTTTTATTTTTTCTGAAATTCTGGGATTGCATGATTGTGAAAAATATAATAATGCAGTAGTAAATTTATACATTAATGAGAAACTTATATATAAAAAAAATAAGAAAAATAAAAAGTAAAAAAAGAGGCTTGTGATGGTTTGGAAGTGAGTGATCTAGTATTGTGGATTTTTGATCTCATTTCCCTACCCTCTTTTGGCTTACCAGAGCTGGGTTGACGTGGCTGCAACAGCAACAAATTTCTAATTCTTAAAAAAAAAGAAGAAAAAATTCAGCTTGCATGTGTCAAAGGTTCCTTTTTGTCAACATATACTATCTTCTACGTTAATGTCAAAAGTTCATCTTAGTGATGTCTGTCTTTAGCTAGGAAAACCCAAAATCCATCCATGCAATTCGTTATTTGGCACAATCAAAAGGACAGTTTGGGTTAAAGATATTCCAAAGGGATAACTTGTTTTAGAAGAATGTGGTCAGATTCATCTCTATTACCGTCTCCAAGCTAGCAAAGATAGTGTTTACATGATTTAAAGATTTTTTGAACTCGCCTTCTTGTCTAGTATCTTTTCTGCTCAATGAGAAATGGCAAGCTATTATAATGATAAAAAAGGAAGTGTCGTTATGATAATTGATTTCTGTTATAGAGCCCATCTTTTTGATTCAGGAGAGCCAACTTGAGGAGGAAACTTAAAATTTTGCTTCCTATTTGCCTAACTATTTATACTTCCCTCTATTAGCATGTGACATGTGTCACTTTCAAAAGGGTAGTAGAATTCTACGAAACTTGTGCTACAATGTGAGTTTCAGTTCAAATTTGGTATTATTAGGTCAGCAGCATGAGTTCTATTTATGAACTGTCATGTTGACATACTTCATGGTGGATTGTTGCAGCAAATGTTTCTTATTTGGGCATTTAGCATATTTCTGGCTCTCCAATGTTGTTATGATAATTCATGCTTTACCTATTCTGACCCTGAAAATATAGATATGTTTAAAATTTATTGTATGATATTGAGTTTAATTGTTGTTGGTAGGGATAAGATGTGAATGATCTGATGTTTTATTAGTCCACAGGCTATTTATGGCATTATTTCCATGTTGGATCAGGAAATGAGGATGGGCCCAATGCAGCAACAAAATTTTGCTCATAATCATGGGAGTGGATTAAACATGGGAGTAGGGCATCCGATGGCTAACATGTATAGTCATCCTGCTAGTGTCCAAGCTTTCACCAATAATGGCCCCATTAGGTCATCACCAAGACCAGAGCTTACAAATATGTCACCTGCTGAGGTCTACCGTCAACAGCATGAAGTGACTGCCACGGTTTGTATAGCATGCATTTTTTTTCAATTTTGGAGTTCCACAGTGATGGCCACCATGATTTCATCCAAGATGGGCCACTTAATTGGGTCATGCAAGCTATCCATGCTTGATGATACAACAGATCATTAGATTTATATTTAAAGTTCATTAATGATTTTTGGTGGCTCATGTTTAGTAGTAAATAGTTATTATTATTTTTTTATGGTATTGTATCTTGTCAGAATGTGGACCAGGGTTTGAATGTTAATGCCAACAGGATTATTGAAAGTTCCGTGCAGTGCTGTAAACTCATATAGGTAGAAATGACACTAATGGATGAAAGTTTGTGTAAAAAACTCATCCGCTGCACTTGCAATAAAAAATGATGCTGTTTGAAAGTTAGACTTGTTTGTTACGAAGTTGGTCATGCAAGGCTGTGTAGGAGGAAGAATAACCTTCTTAAGAATCTTGAAATGTTAGTTAAAAAAAAAAAATCTTGAGATTCCTGAAATACTGTGTAGACAAGCCTGGTGGTATGGGAGGCTTCCAAACAGTTCTGACTATAGCACAGTTAGGATGTGATAGGTTACACTTGTGGTTCCCATAAGCTATTGTCTAGTTGCTTTTGACTTTTACAGTTCAGACATGGATGGTTAAACCCATGGCTCCCATGGATGTTTCATCAAATGATCTCTTCAAATGGAAATTTACAGATGAGGCGACAAGGAACCGAGATGTGATTTAAATTTAAAATTATGCATTAAAGTACTTGCGTGTGGTTTAGGCCACTAGATTGCTTTCTGATTGGACAACTGTTGTCAGAGGCATAGTACACCATATGCAGTTGGAGAAAACAACCTCTGGCCATAAGGATTTTCTGGCATCCATCAAGTGGTGTTGAAGTTTGGTTTATTGAACTTCAGCTTGAAAATCTGAGTGTATTGAACTCAATTGAATGTTTCATTCATTCCCTGGGTTTTTGTTTCCAATGCAGGAACAGCTCATGGCATGACCTGTCTGGTATGCTCCCTGGAAAAAGGTGCTTAACCAGGCTTTTGTCCTGCCAGTTCCTGTTGTTGTGTTGTGTGTTGCTTCATAGGCAGCTTGTGGTTCCTGTGTCAGTTATTACCAAAGCAAGGATTTCTGAAATTTTCTGGGACCTTGTTTGAATCATGGGGCAACCATCTTTGTGATGTAGCGCTATTACGTTTTGAGGAATATCTTATTCTATGTGCTGAAATAAGTGCTCTCATCTTGCGTATATGCTTACTTTACCAGTATATGCAACACAACTGAGCAAGACAAGTTCAGAAGGGTCCTCTCTCTCATTTGACTTAAGATGTAGAACCCATACCAGTCTATGCAATGCAACTTAGCTAGACAAGTTTGGAATGGTCCTCTCCACCATGTGACTTAAGATGTAGAACTCATACCTAAGCAGTTCACATACTTGAAAAAAAGTTTAACTAGCTTGAAATGTGTAGCAATTTTTATAAAAGTTTCATTTGTGCCATCAATTGGCAATTCTGAAATCCAAAATTCTGCTAGTTTCTGGATTAAACAGTGGCCTTATAACTTATTTCTTGTGGTTGTTGACAATGTTTGTAAAGTTGGTAAGGAATGATTTCTTGCTTTTAGGTTTTGTCAATTTCCATTCATTCACCAAAATTTGGGTGTCTTTTGACATTGATTCTTGAATATAAATTGCTTAGGGCGAAAATGTTCCTGCACCATTTATGACTTTTGAAGCTACTGGTTTCTCTCCAGAGATACTTAGAGAGGTAAGTTTACATGGACTTCTATTTACTGGCAACTTGTAAGGTTGATGGTATTTTTAGACATTATTTTCTGCGGTAAGCATGAATATATTCTTCATTTTTTCGGTTATTTTTTTTTCATTTGTTCATTTATATTTAGATTAGAGGAATAATCTCATGTCCGTTGTCCCTTGTCGCAGGTGCGATATTTGCTCCAGAGAGGAGCATATGTCGTACGCTGTGCTGCTATACACCTTATTACACAGCAACTGCTCTGTCCTTGGGGGCTGCAAATATTAGTTGGAGCCTTTCCTCTGGACGAGTTTTGAGAGAGTGGGCCTCCTTCCAACACACATGATGTGGCTTCTTTCTGCGCCACTCGATCTGAAATGGCCCTTTTTGCTTCCTCAAGTTGCTTCAGTAAGCAACCATGTACACATGGGGTTGTTCTTGTAGCTCTTTTTTTTTTTCAAAAGATTTTTCGTTGTTGTTTCATGCTGTAGTATATCATGCTTGATACCCTCTCCCAATATGGTTGATTGTTTCTTCTTAAACATTGTTTCTGTGTTCATTATCCTCCCCTCTCATTACAGATACAGTTTGCTGGATTTTCTTCACCTACGCCAATACAAGCACAAACGTGGCCAATTGCACTACAGAGTAGGGACATTGTGGCCATTGCTAAAACAGGGTCTGGGAAGACGTTGGGCTATCTCCTACCTGCATTTTTTCATCTGAAGCGCTGCCGGAATAATCCTCAGATTGGTCCTACTGTGTTGGTTTTGGCTCCAACGCGGGAGCTTGCTACACAAATACAAGATGAGGCTATCAAGTTTGGTCGGACGTCAAGAATTACTTGTGCGGTAGGTCCTCTGAGCTTTGAGCAACTATTTTCTTTTATTTATCAAGAGGAAGGTTAGAAGGAATATGGTTATAGGTCGTTAGGAAAGATATTAAGATATTTGTGCTTACTGCAGAATGGCATAATAGAATTCGTGTAGCTAACTCCACTTTGGAAATGACATATGATGATGATGAATGATTACTTTTCTTTTGCTTATGTGGTAGGTCCTCTGAGCTTTGAGCAAGTAGTTTGTTTTATTTATCAAGAGGAAGGTTAGAAAGAATATGGTTAAAGGTCATTAGGAAAGATATTAAGATGTTTGTGCTTATCATGAAATGGCATAATGGAATTTGTGTAGCTAACTCCACTGTGGAAATGACATACGACGATGATGATTTTCCTTTTACAGCTTTCGTAGAAGATATATAGGACAAATATGGCCTTGATTTCATTTGGTAGATTGACAATAATGGAAAATAAGAAATTTTGCAGGTTGGCCTTTTGTTCATTGCCTATGGATTCTGCAGGCCTGAGCTGAAGGACTCTCGCTCTCTCTTTCTCTCTCGGTTAATTTAGTTAACTAGAGTACTTTTAGGATCCTGATGGAATGGCATAAATGTTCCAGGCAGCTTATACTGATCTGCTGTGGTAATGTGTATGCAGTAGTGGTGGTGATGAGTACAATGATGGATGGATTGCTAATGAATCATTTGTCTGAAGACTCGGAAGTCATGTATACTAGTAGATAGCCACATATTCAATTAACTCTTTTTACCGTGAGAAAAGCGTACATAACAACAGTCAACAGTCATGTTCTTTGGTTTGTGGAAGATTTGAACAACCTATAATGTGGTATGAGGGTTTGCTAATCCTGCTTGATTCAAATTTGCCTGCAACAGACCCTAATCTCTGTTGATTGTTGCAGTGGCTGATGAGGAGTTTTTGTACATTCAGATTTATATTGATTTTATTTTTATAAAAAAAAAAATTTCAAACCTTGATTGTCCATTTGGTAATCATTGAAAGGGAGGAAAAAGCAGAATCTAGAGGGGGGAAAGAGTGGAAATGATGTTTCAAAATAGGGCTCATGATTGAAAATAAAGTGAATAAAACTAAAATAGACAGACTTTTTGAATGAAAAAATTGATAATTGAAACATTGGTAACAATGAGAAAAAGTAAGGTTGTTGAGGTAGGTGAGATGGATAAATGTTATGTCATTAAAAAAGGAGTGAGAAAAGGAGGAACAAAGACTTTCACCTCTTTTACTTGTTACCAAAGAAGGTGTTAAGTTGATGTGACATTTAGCTAAGACTAAGAGAGTAGAAAATCTTATGATTTCAATATAATATAATGAAAAGAGGCTACAGGAGGTGTGATTTTGTCAATGGTTGCTGTTCTGAAACATACACGACAGATGAATAAATATATAAAAAGAAAATGCCAGATCCTTTTTTCCAGAAGCTATTTATTAACCTTGTACAACAACACACATTTGGCGTCTGCCTAGTTATTCATGAGAGACTGGCAACTGAATTCTTAGGCAGATATTTGATGGAAGAAATGACTGAATATTGCTTTCTAAATTTGGAGTTCTCATTATCATGCATGGAAGACTGATAACTCATTTCCTAGCAGGATATTTAATGGACGAAATGGCTGAATATTGCAATCTACCTTTGGAATTTTCTTTATTCTTTCCTTATCAATTTTCCCTGTGCGTTTCTCTGGTTTGTTTATGAAGTTGCTATCTATTTGATTTTTTCTGATTAAATGCCATTGTTTATAACATGCACAGTGTTTGTATGGAGGGGCTCCAAAAGGCCCCCAGTTGAGAGAGATAGAGCGTGGGGCTGACATTGTTGTGGCTACCCCTGGTCGGCTTAATGACATCCTTGAGATGAAGAAGATCAACTTCCATCAAGTTTCTTTCCTTGTGCTTGATGAAGCAGACCGTATGCTCGATATGGGTTTTGAACCTCAGATCCGCAAAATTGTGAATGAGATCCCTCCTCGCCGTCAGACTCTTATGTACACAGCAACTTGGCCCAAGGAGGTCAGGAAAATTGCTGGAGATTTGTTGGTGAATCCTGTCCAGGTGAATATTGGTAGTGTTGATGTTCTTGCTGCAAATAAGGCCATCACACAGGTAATTATACAGAAAGATCTCTTTCATCTTCATTAAGTTTTCCCAAATACACAATGATCACTGTGGCAGAAGGAAAAAATGATAAAAAAAAAATTGTAAATAGAGTGGCGAAAACCTGGCAAGCTTTAATGTGATGCCCTAATTCTTCATTGTTAAAAAAAATTGTGATGCCCTGATTCTTCATTAGTCGAAGCTCAGATTTTTTCCCCCTTTCACCATACTATGCTGCCCTATTTTACTTTATTTTTTTAAATTTTTTGAAAAGAATGTCCTCAAAGTTAAAGTTGCTCTTTTAAAAGGAAAGTAAATGAGAAAGATGAAAAGAAAGAAGAAGAAATGAGGGATAGAAAGCATAAAAGAAATAAGAAAAAGGAAGGAAAAGCAGAATAAGGTTTTTGATCATTTCGTATTCTAGAATGGACTGGAATACCACTCAGATTATTGAGGTTTCATTTCAATCCACCCCAGTGCATGGAAGAAGCCCTTAAGAGTTGATAGTAGGTATTGGCATAATATTTTGATGTGGTTGGGGTTTTAGAAAGGGCTGTCATTATCGAGCATTCTTTTTGTTTCCTTGATCATGTGTTCTTGTGGCAGGATGGAAACTAGCATTCTAACTTGTGTTACCTTATCTTTTTCTTAATGTCTAATGTATTTTATAGATTTTATTGGCATAAGCTAGTTTTCATATGTTTTGATTGAATTAATTATTCATCTGCTTGTTTCCTTGAGTGCTGTCCTTTGTGTCATGTGCAAATGTCTGATATCTAATTATTTAAATTGTTTCATGGTAAAAGGGGATTGCTTCTTTATGTTTTAATTATAGATGATTATCCTTGAAAAGGTATCTATAGAAAGCACTCAATATAATCTGATGGTGAATGCACTTGTTTCAGCATTTAAGAGATTCAATTTTTGTTGATGTATTAGGGTTCTGATTGTTGGTTTCTGGTAACTGGTTGGAAAAAGGAATTTTTAAATTGAGAAGATTCACTGGTGACTATGGTTGAGAAGCCTATCTGATTCTCATTTACAAGAGCTTGGTTGGTTCATCATGTGGGTCTGCAACATGCTTACTGGTTGGCAACTGTCAAACATGTTGAGTATTTTGGCTGTTAATTTTTGTTGATGCATGGCCCACTTGATGATTAATTGGCTTTTGTCTTGAGCTGGGTTCTGTTTATGCTGGAACCCCCTAATGATTGCAATCAGCTTGCATTGTTCCTATGTGCATGTGGCGATTGGCAATATCCTAAACCCACCTTATGGGAGTAACCCTTCTGGGTTGCCCTAAATTCAATTATTATTTCTTTTTAAACTTCTAGATGCTACTTTCTTTTAATAATGGAGCTTTGCTGTATGTTTCACTGTAGTATGTTGAAGTGGTTCCCCTAATGGAGAAACAAAGAAGGTTAGAGCAGCTTCTTAGATCCCAGGAGCGTGGTTCCAAGATCATAATCTTCTGTTCAACAAAGAGGTTGTGTGACCAGCTGGCACGCAGCCTTGGGCGTAATTTTGGTGCTGCTGCAATTCATGGTGACAAGTCTCAAGGTGAGAGGGACTGGGTTTTGAACCAATTTCGAAATGGCAAGGCTCCAATTTTAGTTGCCACTGATGTCGCTGCTCGGGGGCTTGATATCAAAGATATCAGGTAACATTTTTATAGTTGTCTGCCATTCCGGGTATAGAATGAGTCACTTCATATCTACTTCATACTAGAATGCAGCTTATTTGATTGATTGTTTTTTATCTAAGAAATGCCTTTGATTGTGTCAACTTGTTTTCTTGCATAGATTGTAGTTGTGTAATATGTGTAGAACCTTTCACAGGATCTCTCTTGTTACCTAAGTGACAGCGGCCATGATTTCTTTTGTGGTTGTTTGGTAGGAAAGTGGTAATGTTGGAGAGCTCTATGGTTATGGTTGTCTGTATGATTATGGCTCTCTCTTCTTATTAACTGGATGACAACTTTGGTGACTTATCTTGTGATTGGGTGTGGCTGGTTGATTGACTGTTATGAATCACAGCATTTATTAAGCTTTTGATGAATATTGATAAAATTGTGGCATAAGGGCTAGACTGGTGCTATTGATGAAGCTGGGATATTTTTTTTTTCGTCCCTATTTATGTTGTTTTGAAACATGGGTATTTACCAAGAAGTTTTATCAACTCTTTGCTTCTATGGATGCATCATTTCCTCGTGAACATCATTGTTGGATCTTTTATATTTTCTAGTGCCATGATACAGACCTTTTGATATAATATTTATTTTTCTTTGACAAGTTACCCACCTGCAACCATCAAAGGATGTCTGATAGGTAGCACTCACAGTAAATTTACCATTAACTAGCCCATGATTTCTTATGAGGGAGATACAATTAAATAGCATGCAATTTGTTTGAGGATATGAATGCTCTAATTGTCCATTATCCAGGCCTCTCAATCTCTGTTATCATCATATATGTGCTACATTGGGCCCATTTGCAATCTAAGGTTGATTTGACTACCTTGATAATTGTAGTTTGGCCAACTACTTCCTGTTAAGTTGGCAGACTAATGAGGTAGGAAGAGTAAGGACGGAACATGGGCTTATTTGTGTTATCTGCTGTTATGGGCACTTTTAGTTCATCTTAGATTATTATTCTCTCCTCCAGGGTGGTGATTAACTATGACTTCCCAACTGGGATTGAGGATTATGTCCATCGGATTGGAAGAACAGGGAGGGCCGGTGCTACAGGCGTATCATACACATTCTTCACTGAGCAGGACTCAAAGTATGCCACAGATCTGATTAAAGTACTAGAGGAAACAAACCAGCGTGTACCACCTGAAGTTCGGGATATGGCTACGCGAGGTGCAGGTGGTTTTAACAGGGGTGGTCGTGGTGGAAACAGCCGCTGGGAATCTGGAGGTGGGAGATGGGATTCTGGAGGCCGAAGTGGACGAAGTGACTTTGGTGGTCGTGGTGGCAGAACTGACTTTGGTGGACGTGGAAACCGTGGAAGAGGTTTTGGTGGGCCAGGTGGTCGGGGTTCAGGAGGGCGTGGTAGGCATGATCGGGGCCTGCATGGAAGATATGATAGCATGGATGGGCGTGGTCGGTACGACAACCGGAGAGGTGGCGATAGAAGCAGAGGGCGTAGCTACAGCCGAAGTCCTGATAGGGTCCGGACATGGGACTATGACAGAAGCCGGAGTCGGAGCAGGAGCCAAAGTCGGAGCCGCAGCAGGAGTCGAAGCTGGAGCCAGAGCCGGAGTAGAAGCAGGAGCTGGTCGCGAAGTCTAAGCCGGAGTCGAAGCCGGAGCCGGAGCTATGAGAGACCAGTGAGGACAGAGAGATCATCTGGTTGGGATGTCCAGAATCCACCAGCTGGTGCATTTGGAGTAGCTCAGCCTCAGAATCCTCTTCCAGCTGCTGCAGTTGGAGCTCCAGCCCAGAATACTCCTAATGCTGCTCCATACGGTGCACTGTCCCAAAACCCTCCCACTGCTGCTGTGTATGGAGATCTGCATCAAGACCCGCCCATGGCATCTGCCTTTGGGTCTCCTCCTGCATCACAGATGTCTCCCATGTCCCCTGGTCCACAGGGTGGAGGTCCATTTGCTGTGGGGGGAGCTGCTGGGCAACCTAGCCTGCCTGATGATCCATTGGCCGTTCATGGCGAGCCTGGAGCAGAACCGAGCCTGGTCCCAGTTGCTGACCAGTAATGTGTGATGCGTCTGCCATTGTTCTGGACATGTTGATTTTCTTTTCCATTTTTACACTGTTCTTTATCAAGATTTTTAACTGATGTTATAGGGGAGGAGGCTCAAGAGGCAGACAAATGGACAAATTGCCCAATGTAACAGAGATGAAAATACCTGATATTCCAATGTTTTATTCGTAGCACTTGTGTTATTATTTTTTTATTTTTATTTTAAAATTCTCTCTAGGGGAAGCGTGGCGGGGTTTTGCATGTGTAAATGGGTTTTAAGAGTTTTAGCCAATGGATTTGTGTTCAAATTTAGTCTTGAAAACGTTCGCATGAGGATTACGTACGATGTGAGATTCGGAATGGTGTAGGAGAACAGTTCACGTCTAAAAAGACTAGTTCTTTTGTCCATGCGGAACTTCAAATAAAAAAAAACGCGTTTCTTGTATGTATTGGCATGAGTTTCTGCTCCAGTTATATAATTTCTTACAACACAACCAAAACACGATGCATCATGTCAATGTATGGAGTAATTGCTAGTTACTTACCTGGTAAAAGGAATTGATTTTTAACCATGCATAAATGGTTGGTTCTCTTGGGGAACGCTGAAATGGAAGGTTTATTTGACTACAAATGAACTCTTTAAGACCAGATCTGGCTAAGCTGTCATTGTGCGGGAAAAATACTTCTCCATGCCTTCCTCCGTGAGAGAAGCTAGCATGTATTGCCATTGATTTACTTCTTTCCTAGAGAAAAAGGGAAGAATTGGAAGCTGAATTTTAAGGCGTAGAAAACCATGAACCCGGTGGGCAGTAGTGATTGATGTATATGTTGACAACGATGGGCATTCCTCACCATGAGAAGGGACGTGATCTTTTGTTTCTTGTGATTCTTTGAGTGGAGGGGGTCCAGATGAGATGGATATACATCCAAAGCCATTTGGGTGTAGTTGACGCTGAAAGATCTTCACGCCCAACAACGTTGGTGGAATTCCGAACAATTTCTGGCCAAACACTGCCGGGCAAACTTTATTTTGATGGCTGATGAGGCACACAGGCAGGTTATATTAAAATAATTTCACCCATTTAATGTTTTATCATTTAATTTGGAGAAAAAATAATGATTCCAAATATCAATTTCTGAGCCCTCAATTTTCTGTTCGGTTTCATGTAGACAGAAGAGGGGATACTTTATTTAGGAATAGGACCCAGTGCTAATTCCCCCAATATTGATCCTGGTCATTTCAAGCAGCAGCTGAAAAGGATTTATTCCCTTTGGAAGGAACACAAAAGGGAGATATGGGGCGCCTCTGATGCTGTTACAGTTGGGAGTTGCAGATTTCCCTAGCCTGACTGATGAGGAGTACACAGAATTGTTCAAGAAAAGGGACCAGTTTAACACTTTTTATACCCTTGCTGAGCATGCATCAGGACATTTGGATTGTGGGAGTGAATGGGACATGAGAGCTTGAACAAGTTACAGCAGGTAAACTTGGATGGGGATACAACAACATGGTGGAGCTAGAGCAAATATGAAAAATTTTGGAACTTCACATTAAAATGCCCCCCTCAGGCCAATATAAAATTTATAAATAAATACTTTTGCTAAACTTTTATATAATATAGAATACTTTTTCAAAAATATATATTATAATAGCATAGCGTATTTAGATATCTAGCATTACTCTCAGCCACTGACGATGTCTGGTAATGTTCCGTCATATCACAAGCACATGTGAAATCTTCGTTAAATCTTCAGTGATAATTAAAATTTTATAGGTCAATGTGAAATTTAAAGACAAATGTGGGCAAAAATAAAAAATTCCCCATTATTGTATCAAACCAGGTATATTTTACATTTATCTTTCTTCTCACCTACTTTTTAGATTATAATTTAAATCATTCTCATCAATATTTTTATATTTTCACTCGTTGAAATGGTCACCAACAAACTGGGGACCATCCTCAAAGAACACCAGACCTTCCGTGGTGATGCTAACCAGGAGCTTGAAATCCTTTATTCTGAATTTCAAGCCATTCAAGTTGTTCTTCATGATGCGGAGCGCAGGCAAATTTCTGATGAAAGTGTCCGACTTTGGTTAACCAAGCTGAAAGATGTTGCCTATGACATGTACAATGTGCTAGACGATTGGATGCTCTTAGCACCATCGCCAAGGACTGGTTATGGCGATGATGGCCTGGGAGATTGGGCACGATTGGGCCGGAAATTGTGGAAGGACGAAGGCGCTGAGGGTGGTGGCTTGCGAAAGAAGGCAGGAACATTCTACAGTAACTTTTTATCATGGAATGATGCTGCTCAGCGGGTAAAAGGAATAAGGTTGCGACTAGAACAGATTGCAAGAGAGAAAAATGACTTGGTTTCAGAGAGAATTACTGCCTCCTTCAAAGTAGTAGGTCTGCAATGGACGACTACGAAACAAGTTCCCTAGTAGATGAATAGAAGATAATTGGCAGGGAAGTTGACAAAGGTAAGATAATTAGCAGGATAATTGGCAGTGGCACGAGTCAGGCAGATGGAGGGGTTGATGTCATCTCTATTACAGGTGTTGGGGGAATGGGGAAGACAACACTTGGTCGATTGATCAGCCAG
>JAYJMB010001329.1:0-16782 GCA_036873735.1 Pouteria campechiana
GGAAACTTCTCTTGAATTGCACTTTCATCACCTGGGTGTTCCAATATAAATAAGTGGTGAGCTACTTTCTCTCTTGTCTTGAATTTCCAAATCAAATTCTTGCAACAATAATGCCCAATGAATCAATCTAGGTTTTGCATCCTTCTTTGCAAACAAGTATCATAAAGCTAGATGATCAGTATGCACAATGACCTTTAAGCTAATAATATACGATTAAAAATTTTCTAATGCAAAAACCATCGCTAATAATTCCTTTTCTATTGTGGTATAATTCTTTTGTGCTTCATTCAATGTTTAACTTCCATAATATACATCTCTAATGATCTTATCTTGCTTTTGACCTAGAGCTGCTCCCACTGCCATATCACTTGCATCACATATGATTTTGAAAGGCCAATTCCAATCAGGCATCACTAAAATTGGAGTAGAGATCAACCTCTTCTTCAACGTATTGAATGCCTGCAAGCACAATTCATCAAAATTACAAGAGCATCCTTTTCAAGGAGATTCCATGAAGGTTTAGAGGTTTTTGAGAAATCTTTAATGAGTTTCCTGTAGAATCTTACATGGCCCAAGAAACTATAAATTCCTTTTATACTGGATCGGGGTGGGAGTTGCTCAATAGCAACAATCTTTGCTCTGTCCACTTGCATACCACGAGCTAAAATCTTGTGGCCTAGTACTATGTCTTCCCTAACCATAAAGTGACACTTTTCTAAATTAAGAACTAGGTTAGTTTCCTCACATCTCCGCAAAATGAGAGAGAGGTTATGCAAGCAAAGATCAAATGTGGAGCCAAAAAGTGAAAAGTCATACATGAACACTTCCATAGTGTTCTCCACCATGTCATGAAATATTGCCATCATACATCATTAGAAAGTAGCGAGAGCATTGCACAAACCAAAGGGCATCCTCCTATATGCAAATATACCATATGGATAGGTAAAAGTCATTTTCTCTTGGTCCTCTAGGCTATCACAATTTGATTGTAGCCTAATTACCCATCCAAAAAGTAATAATAATCATATCTAGCCAAATGGTCTAACATTTGGTCTATGAAAGGTAGAGGAAAATGGCCTTTTTTGGTGGCTTTATTTAATTTTCTATAATCAATAAACACTCGCCACCTAGTGATAGTTCTAGTAGGCAATAGCTCATTGTTCTCATTCCAAATCACTCTCATTCCACCTTTCTTTGGTACACATTACACAAAACTCACCCATTCACTATCAGAAATTGCATAGATAATACCTGCTTTGACTAATTTCAAAAACTCAATACGTACTACCTCCTTCATTGTTGGGTTGAGTCTTCTTTGATGCTCTCTAGAGGGTTTATAAGAATTTTCCATAAAAATCTTATGCATACATATGGCAGGGCTTATACCATTGATGTCCTCAATTGACCATGCAATTTAGCAGATTTGTGATCCCTTAGCACCCGCAATAATTTCTCTTCTTCCAAACCTTTTAGAGAAGAGGAAATAATCATTGGAAATGATGAATCATTGCCTAAATATGCATACCTGAGGTATTCTGGCAGTTGTTTCAATTCCAATCCTGCTTTCACTTATTTCAAGGCTAGTTCTTCTTCGAAAACTCCTACTTCATTGCTTACTTTCTCTTGCAACATAGTCTCTAAAGCCAACACTTGTTTTTTGACCTCTTCTGAACCTGTCATAGTCTAACTAATAGAGTTTGTAATGCAGTTTTTCAATGTATTAGCTATGCTTTCATCATTAAAGACTACAGTTACACATTCATTTGTAATATTTATTTTGTTACGAGTGTTCTTTTCAACTGGTTAATTCATGGCACAGTAAATATTAAACTTTACCTCTTCTTCATTGATTCTCAAAGTTAGCTTACCTTGCTAAACATCGATTAGAGCCCTTCTTGTTGTAAGAAATGGCTTCCCAGAATAAGAGGTACTTCATGATCCTCCTCCATATTCAGTACCAGAAAATAAGTAGGGAAAATGAATTTATCCACCTTCACTAATATATCTTCTATGATCCCCCAAGGATGAGTCAAAAACCTATCTGCTAGTTGTAATGTGATCGTAGTTGGCTTCACTTCTCCTAGTCCTAGTTTCTAAAAAAATTGAAAGAAGCATAAGATTAATAGATGTACCTAAATCACATAATGACTTATGAAGTGATGAAATTTTTATAGTACATGGAATAGTAAAACTCCTTGGATCTTTTAATTCCTATGGAAGCTTTCTCTGCAATATGGCACTGCATTCTTCTGTCAACTTCACTGTCTCAAATTCTTCAAGCTTCCTTTTATTTGACATAACTTCATGAATTTTGCATAGTTTGGCATCTGCTCTAATGCTTCTATAAAAGGAATGCTAATATGAATTTTCTTAAAGATTTCAAGGAATTTACTAAATTCCTCATCAATTTGTTTCTTCTGAAATCTGTAAGGAAAAGGGTGTTGTGTTTTCAGTATCACGGAATATGATTCACCCTGGTTTTTAGTCTTCTTTTTCTGACTCTTGCTTCTTTGGTTGCTTTTCATTCCCTCCTTGTGTTGCATCTTGATTTTCTATTTCTAAAGATGTTAGTGTCTCTTCTTTCTTCTTTGGGAATTCTAACTTTTTTCTGCTTCTTATCATTATGGCATTAAAGTGTTGTCTTGGATTCTTCTTTGTGTTACTTGGAAAGGTATCCTTACTTTGATTGCTAGAAGAACTAACAATCTAACCAATTTGTGTTTCCAAAGACTTAATGGATGCATTGATATTTTTCATTATTGTTTCCATGTTATCAAGTGTTACTTCATTCCTAACAAACCTATTTCCACTTTCATGAATAAAAGTGCCCATAAGATCTTCTAAGGATGGTTTCTTTTCAGCTGGTTAAGCTTGGTGTTGAGGTTGATGTGGATTTTGGAACCTGGGAGAATGGTTCAAGTTGTCTCTCTAATTTCTATAAGGGAGGTTATCCTGATTCCTTCAATTTCTAGGATAATATGGATTTTGCATGTTATTACCTCGGAAATTATCATAGCCCTTATTGTTGACATATTGCACTTCTTCTATACTTGAATCTGGAGTAGTATATGCTTCAATTGGCAAAGGGGATGAAAAAGATTCTCCTGCAGCAGATGCTCCCTTAGGTGTTGAATTAGCAATCGCCATTTGGTGTGTCAAAGAAGGCATATGTGAAGTTAGGGCTGTAATCAGATCTACTTCAAGACAACCTACTACCTTTCTCACCACTTTTCTCTCATTCGGCCATTAGAATGTATTTGAAGCCATATCTTTAAGCAGCTAGTATGCCTCAGTTGCAGTCTTTGCAATTAGTGAACAGCCAGATGTTGCATCCATTATTGTTCTTGTCTAACCATTCAACCCATTGTAGAAACAACTGAATTTATAACCAGTCTGGAAAACCATGCTGTGGACATCTCCTAAGAAAATCTTTGAATCTCTCCCAACACTCATGTAGTGGCTTGAAATCCATTTGTTTGAATTGACCAATCTCACTTCTCAGTTGAGCTGTTTTGGTAAGTGGGAAAAACTTTGTTAGAAAATTTTCCACCATCTCATCCCATGTTGCAATGCTTCCTGGTTGTAAACTCTGCAACCCTCCTCTCACTTTGTTTCTCAATGAAAATGGGAAGAGTCTTAGTCGGATAGCCTCATCTGGTATTCCATTCATCTTTATTGTATCACTAATCTCCCAAAACATGGCTAAATGAATGTTCGAGTCTTCACTCGTTAAGCCTCCAAATTGGTTCTGCTGAATCATATTAATCAGTGCTGGTTTCAAGTCAAAGTTATTTGTATTGATGGCTAGAGGAGTGATTCTAGAGTAATTTTCATTAACCACTAGCCTAAAATAATCCCTAATTGGTCTTAGTTGATTCAACTCTATTCTTGGCTGAATTTGTTATGGTTCACCCATTACTCTTGTATTCGTTTGCTTTGCTTTTTGAATTTGCCGCAATGTTCTCTCTATTTCTGGATCAAAATAATTTGGGTTAGAATTTCTGTGATCTGGCATACACTATTATGAAAACTAAGGAAATTGAATTTGCACTGCAAAAATAAAAAAAGAAAGCTAGACTCACTAAAAAGAAAAGAAAAACACAATTCTGAATTAAAGCAACCTATCTATTAACAATATTAGCAAAAGAAAATTGAAATATCACCAATCCCTAGCAACGACACCAAAACCTTATTCGTTGCAAATTTAACCACAAGTGTGTGTCATCAAATTTTATAGTTTAGTGATGAATGAGTGTCATATCCAAATGGATTGTGTATTTCAACATTTCACTAGCTATCGTTATAGATAATTCTAACTTTATTTGGATGACCAAAGATAGATGATTCTTAACTAACAACTAAAAAGAATAACTTTTGAGTAGAATAAATCAATATATGGAAATCCTAGAGGATCGATTTCATTTATGTTTCATTCATGGAAATTTAGCAATGCATAAGTTTATAAACTAAGAATCCCAATTCACTTAACCCCCTCTCTTGAGTGATAGGTTAAATATCTATTCTCAAAATCCTTGTTTTGATATCCCAATAAAAATTTGAATAATAAGAACGCATTAATATTTATGATTCTCTATTGAAGATTTCAAAGAACATAGAAGCTATCCTGAGTCATATATAGTTTTAAGTTATGATATTTAGATCCTATTTAGGGTTACCTCTTCCAAGTGTCAAACCCTAATTACACAATCATTCACTGGGTAGCCAATCAATTGAAAGCATTACACACCAAATATCATAAATAAACCTAACTACAATACCAAACAAGAAATTCATTGATTACACCATGAACTCCATATAAAATCCATCTTTCCTTTAGAAAAAGAGAGATTAGCCACACATGATGTAAACTAAATCAAGCAAATAAGATTCAAACACCATCATAGTTCCAATTCCAAGATAAAAACCACAAATACAAGGAAGGAAAATAATTAAATCCAAAATAAACTAATGCCTTCCCCCTTTTTAGCTTGTTCTTCACTCCTTGGTAATGATTTGAGACCTCTTAATCTCCAAGTTGATCTTCTCTCCTTCAAAGCTTCTTCGAAAACTCTCTAAAACTCCCAAAAATCTTAGCCCCAAAGTGCTTTCTGAAACCCCTAACTAGAAGCTCCCCAAAAACTCTCTAACTTCCATTTAAAAATAGCCAAAATAATAAATGATGTAGTTTTTCTAGACCCTAGCCATCTCCAGTACCAGCAGCACCACATTGCTAGACATGAATTGGTAGGTTGATGAATGGCCATCAACAGCTTCAGACTGCTGTCCACTCAAGATGCCTTTATTATTTTGATCATATCTTCTTCATTTGTTATCAGAATTGGATAATTCTTATTTCTTCCGATAGCTGACTTGAAGATATTCAACTCTTATGTTAACCACTCTTTCTAAATCCATCTTAATTAATTCCATAAATAGCATCAAAGTAATGCTTGTTCATATTCAGTTTCTTTTCGACATGGTTTGTTGATTGAAAAACCAAATAACTCTATTATATGTAATATTTCATCAAATGTAGTTACAAATCAATGAAACATGCTAATGAGGTTCCAAAACATGTGAATTTAGGTATTAAAATATGGTATATTATAGACTCATCAGTTATCATAAAGATTCCTCCAGTCTAGTTTAACACCACAATTCTACAAAACATATACAAGGGGGGAAGAATATGCACTTGTACCTCTTGGTCAATTAATTCAATCAATTATCTATTTATAAAACTCCATAGTTTCATTTTTCTCATATTTATTATCTGTGCTACCCAAGAACTTTTACACTTATATTGTTATCATCCACATCTTAGGGCATACGTTTCCCTGAACCAATCATTCTTCAACTCATATGGGCATGTCATTTTCTAACTCTTTCAATGTAACACTACGCATCCCCACCCTATGTTTTTTCATCTTGTACTACCGGGGCTGATGTAGAATAGTAATATTTTCCTATCAACTTCCCATTTCTATGCAAATTCTACCAAAAATTCAATGGAGTCTACCCTGAATTATTAGGGTTTACACTTGGATTACATACATTTAATATATAAAAACTAAATTTTACTATTTTAAGATAATTAAATTTAATAACATCTCACACCCATACCTTCAGCTTTGTCCCAAGACCAGAAGTAATCATGATGGCAATCACACAGCTATAATCACAATTATATAATTATGACATGCCATTTCATTTCATTTCATTATACATCATTTAACTTCATTTAATTACAATCACATAAATATATTAGGAAATTACAATTCCAATACATCATACCATAATGAATATATCTTCTAATTTGGCTCAGCAGTTCCAACCCATAGTTGGAATTCTTTACCTATTTTGTCAGCTTAAAAAAATAGAATAAGAAGGCGTGAGTCTAGGCAACTCAGTAAGTTAGTCAAAATAGGAAATAATAAGACATTACAATCAATCAGAAACCACATGTTCTAAACCAGAATATAATTAAATCATTGATAGTGCCATTATATAATAAACACATAGCCATGAGGCCCGCGGTCTTAACCATCCAGCATATAGTCTATGCCCCTTAGACATATTCGCACATCACATCCAAGCCACTTTGGGCTCATCATACGTACCATACATGCATCACATATCGACATTATGCTCAACAAGTATAAAACACATAATTGTGCCATCCTGGCATGCCATAACATAATTATACTCATAATAGTTCATGGAAATATTTCCATTTCCATTCATAGATACAATACAAAATATAGAATTAAGGGAATATACATCATTCTCATCATCCATATAACACATTTATCCAACATTTACATGGGGTATTCCTTGCTCCATCACATAAACATCGATACACAAAAATAATGTCATTATACATATAGATACGGGATAGTTCTTATCCCCAATATTCTCATAGTCACAAAAATCATCAACCATGAGTGAATTGATTCAAATCTAGGGATACTCATTATCCCTAACATTTTTGCATTCACAAAACATATAAACATTAGTCTTAAAAACAAGCATGGGATATCTAGTATCACTCATCTAAAACAAATATGCCTGAATACAATCAATGGGATAACTATTATCCTCATCCATCCATACATGCATTCAAACAAAAAAGGGAGCCTACTTACCTTACTATTGAATCACTGCTCAATTTTTGAGTTCCATAATTTCCCAAGCTTCCGTACTTTCTCTTATGCTCAATGTCTTGAACATAAGCCATTTTGACTAATTTGTATTCAGTCAATGAATTATATTTTCTAAAGGCTATTATTCATTCTATCATTTGGTTATACATTCTTTAGGTGCATAACTGCACTTTACAATTAATCACCATGCCATTCACTTGCATTCACGACATGTCAATTCAATGAATTACATTAGCCATACACTTTAATCATCATAATCATATATTCAATACACCATATTGACACCTATTTCATAGCCAATCTTAGGCTATAATAATCACATCACTTCCCCCATTGAGGGATGTCATTAAACATGTGCTAAACACTACTTAATTTAGAGTTTCTCAATAGGGCTTCATTTAAAAATCTTCGTTTCTTATAACATTTACTTTAGATATACTTGATTATCACTCAAACAACTTGCAATAATTAAGCTCTAATTACACTTTTAATGTAATCAATCCATAGTTTACATGGCCCATATACAAAAATTCCAATTAAGGCATGACCATAAACCTGATTTCACAAGTCCACATCACCCCATATAAGTCCTAAAACATTATAGATCATGTATTCATCATTTTTCCCATTATTCCATACCTAAATCATGAAATTCTCCCCAATTTTATGATTTACAAAACCCTAGCTTAATCGTGCTTAACATTTCTTATACCAAATTAAATTCCAATAAATTGCAATTAACTCATTAATCATTCTCCTCCCATGGTTTAGCAGTAAAACCCATTATCTTTCCTCAAAATCCCATTATGCATAAACCCTAGTTTAGGTAAAAATGCAAATTCGGTTGGGGAAAAGCCAATTACCACTAAATCCAAGCATGGTTGACACCCATGAGCATGACTAAAAGTTCAAAACTAGATGGAGTTTCTTCCAATTGCAATAAGTTAGATTTTCTTCCATTGCCCACCATTCGAACATCAAAAACCCAAGCTAGAAGGTATGCTTGAGTGATTACCCATCTAAATTCCCATATTTCCTAGCAAAATAAATGGAAAATGAAGCATAACAGAGTTAGGGAAAGAAGAACAACAATTGGGATAAAGAATAGGACAGAAATGGGGCAAAACGGGACAAAACTCAGCTAGAAAAGTCTCCAATCTTTGGTGCTCTAACAGTCCACTGAACCTAGTGTTGTGGCATAGGATTCAAATGTCATGGCACTCCTAAAAACCCATCTTCTAAGTTAGTGCTGCAGCATAGGATTTAAGTGCCATGGCACTAACCTATTGCCTGACTAGAACAGGTTTTGTATTTTGGTCATATCTCCTTCATACGATGTTGGAATTGAGTGATTCTTGATTCTTTATGAAGATAATTTTAAGATATAAAACTTTAATGCTTGTAACTTTTTATCATTTAACCTAAAATTATAAATAATTTAGCCTTCAAGTTATGCCATGTGTTTTAACCCAATTTATAGCTCTAAAGACATCCATAGTATTTTTAACTCTAACTTTCTCACATGATATTTGATTCATGTGATTCTTAATTCATTATTTGGGAATTTCAAGGGCTACAACTTTTGTGCTTTCCTAATTCATTCATCAAATATGCAAAAAATTGGGTACAAGTGACACCTATGTCATATTCATCTTTATGTTCTCATACACTTGCACTTAAATCATGGCCTAATAATTTCAAAAATTTTGCTAAATTCACATTCATTATACTCTTGATAATAATCACAATACTTTCCATATTTTAACACCTTAGGCACTGCAAACTACTCCCCTTACAAAAGTTTTATACTTGAAACTTTGAGACTTGTTTAGATCTCACTACTTTCTCAAGTTTCTAAATTTGCATATACCTTTAGTCAAACATTTCATATCTTATGGATCCGTATCATGGGATAAACCATGCAAGTGATATCATTCAAATTATATATCTAATTGTTCAATAATACTAATTCACTTTCTCATCCATGGCATTTAACATGTCAATATAATCAAATTAACATAAATTCATGAAGTCAAAACAAGTTTATTCCTCGTAACTGGATACATACACGGCGTTACAATCTTCCAGAACATGGGAATACGCAAATAAATACCAATATGCAAGGCTCGCCTTATACATATAAACTCAGAATGCAATTTATATAACACTACATAACATACTGCCTTATTTCAAGGCATTCTTTAATCACACATAATATTATCAAATATAGTTTCTGTAGATCTAAAACATAAATGCGCATCAATGTATACCAATGATAATGCAACAATGCAATACTCATGATTCATAATGTCAGATAATCTAGGCTATATAGCCTCATTCCATACTACCATCCAAACAACCACCTCTAACTAGGCCATCCAAGCCGATCATCAAGTAATGCCCGACCATGCCGACTGCCCACACAACCCCTCACTAGCCATATAAGCCACACCATTAAGTAATGCTAGGCCACACTGGCTGCCCACACAACCACTCATAGCAACCGGTGGTTTCATGATCTAACCATCAACTCATTAACAACCAATGGTTTTCACGAGCTGACCAACAACTCACTAGTTTCCAAGCTTATCAGCAAACTTATACAACAGTGTTTTTGATGAGCTAACCACCAACTCATTGACAAACATTGTTATATCAAGTTCATGCATATGTATACCACCCACATATATCATATCTATAAATCTATATAACTATGTAAACACATTCCAAATATACAACATTTCACCATCAAAGCAATTCAGGCTCATAGCAATTTCAATATCAATGCACTAGGAAATACCTCAAGTCACCAATTATATCAAAACAACTCAATTCAAATATAGTGGAATTCAATATTTACCAACACAATCATAACACACATGCCAACTATTCAAATCAACCTACTCACAAACAAGGTTATTCAATTACAATGCTTATAAACAACAAGACTTAACAAGCCATTCAATAATACTTGGCATATCATCATTTCCATTCTCAACCAAAAATCCATCAGGAAACTCTTAAAGTTCCAAATATACAATTCATTATAGGACTCATCCAGTTCTGAGTTAACTACATAATTTAACAAAACACACATAATTGGGTCATTTATCCAAATACACATTTGGGACTTATATCATAACAGACTATATCCAGTCAATCAATCAAATAATTCACAAGGATATACTTAACCCAACCAACTAGGGTCCACATATAACCCTTTCAACCCAAGGAATTCAATGATTCCTTCATAATCTAACCAAACAACTAACATCAATTTAATTTCACATATACCCATTCAAGAAACGTCACAGTTTCATCCATTCAATTTTTACATACACCATAGTAATTAAAGGCAACAAATAAATATGGGCACATATAAGCATCACCATGCTTCCCTGTGTTGCTCTGAACATAACAATCATATACAACTCATGTAAGTGCTATCACAACACTGTCACATTCACATCACATGGGTATCATCACGGATACCATTTACATGGCCTCTTTTCTCATGCCTTCATAGTACCCTTAAACTAATATTCTTCCATATTTTTATGGCATGTCATTTTCGATCTCTTCCAATAACTACTGCCACCATGATTTTGGGCTTATCATTCTTGGTGTCAGATAACCACTCAGCTCTAATACCAATTGTAACTTCCTGCACCCTTACCCTATGCGTTTTTACCTCGCACTACTAGGGCCATGCGAGATGCTAATACTTTTCTATCAACTCCCCATTTCTACGCAAATTCTACCAAAAATTTGGCAAAGTCTACCCTGATTTATTAGGGTTTACACCTAGAATATATACATTTAATATATAAAAACTAAATTATACTATCTTAAGACAATTAAATTTAATAACATCTCACACCCATACCCTCAACTTTGTTCCAAGACCATAACTGATCATGATAGCAATCACATAACTACAATAACAGTTATATCACTATGACATGTCATTTCATTTCATTATACATCATTTAATTCATTTAATTACAACCATACAAATATATTAGGAAATTACAATTCCAATACATCATACCATAATGAATGTATCTTCTAATTCAGCTTAGTAGTTCCAACCCATAGTTGGAATTCTTTACCTGTTTTGTCAACTAAAAAAATAGAATAAGAAGACATGAGTCTAGGCAACTCAGTAAGTAGGCCAAAATAGGAAACAGTAAGATATTATAATCTAAACCAGAACATAATTTAATCGTTGATAGTGCCATTATATAATAAACACAGACATGAGGCCCACGGTCTTAACCATCCAGCATACAGTCTACGCCCCTTAGTCATATTCACACATCACATCCAAGCCACTTTGAGCTAATCATACTATATTATATGTGCCATACATGCACCACATATCTACACTATGCTCAAGAAGTATGAAACACATAATTGTGCCATCCCAGCACGCCATAACATAATTGGATTGATATATTCTATTCGGGAATGCTTCTATTTCCATTTATATATATATACATTTGCTCATTATGGGATAATTCAAATCCCCTTGTTCAAAATATCCACAAAAGTCAAATAGAAAAATGGCTCATGGAAATATTTCCATTTCCATTCATATATACAACAAAAAACAAAGAATTAAGGGAATTTACATCATTTTCATCATTCATATAATACATTTATCCAACATATACATGGGATATTACTTGCCCCATCACATAAACATCGATACACAAAAATAATGTCATTAAACATATAGTTACGAGATAGTATTAATCCACAACATTCACATATTCACACGAATCATCACCTACTTTTACAAGTCCACATCACCCCATATAAGTCCTAAAACATTATTAAACATGTATTCATTATTTCGCCATGATTCCATGCCTAAATCATGAAATTCTCCCCAATTTTACTATTCACAAAACCCTAGCTTAATCATGCTTGACAATTCTTATGCCCAATTAAGTTCCAATACATTGTAATTAACTCATTAATCATTCTACCCCTATGGTTTAGCAGTAAAATACATTGTCTTTCCTCGAAAAACCCTAGTTTAGGCAAAATTGCAAATTCGGTTGGGGAAAAGCCACTTACCACCAAATCCAAGCATGGTTGACACCCATGAGCATCATTCCAAGTTCAAAACTTGAAGGATTTTCTTCCAATTGCAAGAAGTCAAATTTTCTTCCATTCTTCACCATTCAAACATCAAAAACCCAAGCTAGAAGGGGTGCTTGAGTGATTACCCGTTTAAATCCCCATGTTTCTGATTGGTGAATTTCACTCACTTATATCATGGATGGTCAAACTTAATTAATTGTGAATCCTTGATAAATTTAGATGAATTTAACATGAACATATTGATTTCTCTAGGTGAATTGAAGATGGGAAAAGAAGATAAAAACTAAAGAAAGATGAAGCCTAAAGTTGGAAAGGAAGACAACTTGCAAAAGATCAACAAAAGAAGCAACATGGTGGAGAGAAAAATCCATGACATGACATGAAAATCCATGCCGGGGCATCAAACACTTGGCAATGCAAAAACATGATCGGCAAAAGATTTCATGTCACAGCATCTACACCATCCAAATTTTCAGTAATTTTTCAGCTTTCTTGTCCCTTGGTTTTTTAGGCAATAAGAGAGGTTTTTGGGGGGGATCTTTTTGGCATTCATGGAGGGTTAGTTTTAGGGTTCTTTAGGCTGAGCTTTGGGGAATTTCAGAGGAGCAAAGAAAGAGAGTTTTCAAGGAAGGAAGGAAGAAGAAGAAGATGACTTGCATTATATTGTGCTTCATGGAGGGAGTTATTTTTTTTCATTATGCACTAAATCTCTCTTTCTAGGGTGAAGATGTAACCCTATCTGATACATCTTGTTATTTGGGAATGTTGGCTCTTTAATGCAAATCATTTATTTTCATTCATTGAGTTATTTGCTTTCATTTGGTTTGATATATTGCTTGATCACCAATATTACAAATCACATTGATTATCTAGGATGATTAAGGCACACATTGTATGTAAAACCATGAGCTCCATTGAATGAAAAAGATAGGTGGTTGTGGTACACACCTTATGCTAAACCATCCTATTTGATTCATGTATTCTTAAGTTTAATGGGGTTTCACCTCAATTAAACTACAACCATAGGTAATTGGATGAGTGGAAATACTTGATTTAAACTTGCACACCTAACTATAATAATCTCACATTAGATAGAATGAATCCAAGTTATGCATTGAATCTAACATCCCAATAGCAAAGAGTGTCATGGAGCGATGAAATCAGATCCCAAGACCCTTGCACTTTGTTGATCTCACCTACATTACCTATAGATATTTGATTTTCATAAATTTTTTCAAGTTATCATTTATACTTGCTTAGCTTAAATCACATTCCTTTAAGATAGTGATAAGTCAGTAACTAAAGCTAACTGAATTGGTTTGAACATTCCCTATTGGATAGACCCTTGCATTGCACACTATACTGCTATATATTCATGCACTTGCGAGGAATTATAATTTGAACCATCAAGTTTTTAGCGCCGTTGCCAAGGAATGGTTCCAATTGATTTAATTAAGTAGTTATAATTGTTCTTTATGTTTTTATAACTAATTGTATATGATGTTTTGATTCTTTCATTCTTTCTTTTGTAGAGCTGTGGATGAATGAAAGAAGATCATTGAATCTAGCTCTATTTCCATTGCATGATCAAAGTGATAAGTAGAAATTGAGTCAGAATTTAAGTGAAGACAAAGTAGCCCACATGGATGACAACATGGAAAATCGAGTGGCTCAGTAAGCTCAATAACTGATGAACGAGTTTGCACGTTTAACTATAGAAATTTCACCATCACGCATTGTATTGAATGATAATGTTAAAAATTATAAACTGAAACACATTCATTTTAACATGCTTTCATCTTTTTAAGGAATAGCTATAGAGGATCCTTTGACATTCATGTGTGATTTCTATACAACAATACAAACTTTTCCATTGCAAGAAATAACTAAGGATCAATTACGCATGAGATTTTTCCCATACACTTTGAAGGATGCAACAAAAACATGGTTCATGATGTTAACCCCTAGTTCATTAACAACATGGGAAGCAGTGTATAACAAATTCATTAGAAAAATTTATTCTTATGCGAAAACTGCTGAATTAAGAAGTAAAATTACTACATTTTGTCAAATGGATGGTGAAGCATTCCATGAAACATGGGAGTGATTTAAAGCATTATTGATTCAATGCCCTCACCATAGGTATCCACTTGAAATGCTTAACCAATTTTTCTATGATGGATTGACACAACCATGCCAAGTCATAGTTGACAATGCTGTAGGTGGAGCAATGGGAGAAAAGACTCAGAAAGAGACATATGAGTTGTATGAAATGCTTAAAGCAAATTCTTAGCAAAAGAGTGTAAGAGGTAGGTCTAGAGGAACTTATGAAGTGAACTCTAACATAGATCTATCTATGCAGATGTCAAGGATGGTCACGCAAATGAAGGCAATGTGCTCGATGATAGTGAACATGAAACAACCACAACCTACCCTAATAGAGGTTTGTTCTTTTTGTGGGATTTTAGGTCACTCATCTAACATTTGTCTTTCAAATGATTATTTTCCAGGTGATGCAAAGTAAGCAAATGCAATGAATTTCTACAACCAGCGATAAGGGAATGATCCTTACTCAAATTCTTACAGTCCTGATTAGAGAAATCATCCTAACTTTTCTTGAAACAATGACCACAATCAGAACCAAGTTGGAACTTCTTTTCAATCACCACAACAAAAGAAGCCTAGTCTTGAAGAAACCATGCAAAGTTTCATTCAAGCAACACAGACTTAGTTCTAGAATAGTGCAACTAAGTTTCAAAATATTGACTCAAGAATCCATAACATGGAGGCATCCATGAAGAAGATGGAGACTCAATTGGGATAAATTGCAGAAGTTGTGCAAACCCACACACCTAAAAAGTTGCCTAGCCAGCCCAAGCAAGTAAAAGTGATCACTACAATGACAAGTGGAAAGGTAACTGACAATAACATTTGCAAAGAAACTGATGATTCAATTGTTTCTCCAGAAATTGACATGGGAAAGACAAAGGCAAAAGAGGATGTGCATTCAAGGAAGGCAGTGTTTTTAATAGTTAATCCACCAGTCAACTACAAAGCACCCCCACCTTATGATCCTCCTATTCTTTTTCCAGGAAGGTTGAAGCAGAGCAAATTCGATACATCATTTTCTGACATTTATGACATTCTCTCTAAAGTGAATGTAAACTTACCTTTGCTTGACGTGATAAAAAATATGCTTGCTTTTGCTAAATTCTTGAAAGAACTAAGAGCAAGGAAGCTTAAGTATGAGCCTCACGAGAAGGTAATTGTTTTAGAAGCAGCCAGTGCAGTGTTGTAAACAAATTTACCCTCAAAACTAAAGGATCTAGGTAGTTTCAATATCTCAATTACTGTAGGAGGAATAAATATGGTAAAAGCAATGCTAGATCTTGCAGCAAGCATAAATTTGTTGCCTTATTCTATTTATGTACAACTTGGTTTGGGAAAGATGAAGGTACAATCCTCCCCCAAAAAACTTATCCCCTCTTTCTATTTAGAATTGAAGAAAAGGTTCCATCATATATTGATATTCCTGATTCCCATAAATGAGAATTTTTTTTTCAATGCTCCCTCATTTTTAGTTAATGATTCTAGTGATTTACTTATTCTAATCAAAAATGAAATAGGAAAATGATTATTTATCAAATGACTATTCATATATTGTATTTTCAAATCAAATAGGGGGAAAGCTCTATGGAAAAGCAGTGGTTAAATTTAATATTGTTTAATAATAATGAGTTAGAACGCGAGCGTGGGCTAAGTAAAGCAATGGACAGTCTTGGCCGTCCTATTGGAAATACCAATGGAAGTGAAGACCCCATTCTAAATGATACGGATAAAAACATTCATAGTCGGAGAAATAGTGACAGTTATAGTTGCATTATTGTTGATTATTTTTTAGGTATCGAGGACATTTGGAATTTCATCTTTGATAAAAAAATTTCGTTAGGGATAATAATGGTAACAACTATTTCATAAATTTTGATATGGAAAATCAGATTTTTGAGATTGACAATGATATTTCTTTTTTGAGTAAACTAGAAATTTCTTTTTCTAGTTCTCTGAGATCTAAGAGTCACAATTGCTATTGTGATTGTGACATGTATGATACTCAATATAGTTGGAATAATCACATTAAAAGTTACATTGAGGGTTATCTTTGTTCTGAAATCCATAGTGATAGTGATAGTGATACTCAATATGGTTGGAGTAATCACATTCAAAGTTGGATTGATAGTGATCTTTTTTCTGAAATCAGTAGTGACTGTGACAGTGAGAGTAGCGAAAGTATAGGTGAAAGTGACATTGATAATGATAGCGATGAAAATATAAAGAGGAGTCTTTCTAATATGAATTATGCCTTTATTCATACTGATGACTATACTGATTATAGTGATAAATATAGTGATGAAAGTAGAAGTAATAGTGATAGTGATAGCGGTAAAAGTATAAACGACAGTGACATTGATAATGATAGAGATGAAAATATAAAGGAGAGCTTTTCTTA
>JAYJMB010001330.1:0-16781 GCA_036873735.1 Pouteria campechiana
GGAGAAGACCATCTTCAAATTGCATGGTAAGTCATTTTCCCCATTCGAATTCATGTCTCATATTGAACTAGGGTTTTGAAGTTATGGAATTTTGGGGGGAAAATGATTAATTCAATATGAAAATCATGGGTGAAATGATTTTATGGGTCGATTATAGTGATTTGGGCATAATAATCCATGGATTTGGCTTGCTAGGGTTTCTACCCACTTGTGAACAGTAATGTTTTCCCAATTTGGTAGTTTACAAGTAATAATTATGGAAAAATTGATTAAGACATGAATTAAACTATTTTAAGATTTGTTTGAGTTGTTTGGGAATAAAAAAATCTAATTTTTAGACAAAGACCCAATTTGGGTGAAAAAGGATTTTGACTATAAAGTGTTTAAGTAACAAACTAGGTGAGTTGAGGACTTAACTAGTTGGTTTATTTTAATCATTGAGGTTAATGCCATAATAATTATATTGTATAAGGATTTGGATTTCATATAGTTAAATATGAAAATTAATTAAGATTCTCTGTTGAGATATATTGGTTTAGTGATAGATCATACTCATTAGTTGGGAGGAAATTAATTCGAGCTATGTTTGTAATGAATGAGATTTTACCCTGTATAGGATGATCTGAGAAGGATGAAAAGGCATAGAGTTGGAGGAATGGTTGGGACTAAGAACTTGAGGTAAGTAGGCATTTGTTTCCATTAGATGGATAGGGATAATGTATATCCTATATGTTTAAAATCTGGGCATTTTTGTTAAATGCATGGGGATTGGCCCATTTGTATGAATTTAGGCATGTATGTTTTGGTTGGAGATAGTGGATATCTCATGTTTGATTAAAAATTAATGTTTGGTTTAGTGTGAATGTTTAATATGAGGGATAGAGAAGATCCCTTTGTTGCATGTTTAATTTGAAGACTGGTTCGATGTGAAATAACATGGATTTCTTTATGTGGTATTTATTATTGAGTATATATCCAATTTTGGTTATTTATAATGATGAATATCGATTATTGGATATGAAATGTGCTAATTGTGGATTAACTATTATTTATTACATTTGTCTACTTACTGAGTTGCCCGAACTCATGCCTTTTGTTTAAATTTTTTAGCTGACAAGCTAGATGAAGATTCCTAATCGAAGTTTAGGATTGGTGAGCCAATATTGAAGACCATATTATTATAATAGAATAATTTGTATTGAAAATTCATATGTTGTTGTATGTTTGAATTCAAAGATCTCAAGTGATGTATAATTATATTAAACTATCCCTGATGTATATTGTAATGGAGTGGCATATCATAATAGTAGAAAAATGTGCATATTATGTATCTTGGAATAAGTTAAGTTATTGCCATCATGGTGTGATACTAATTTTGGGTTGTGGGTATGCAGATGATTATCTTTGGAATTATTATTTTAATTTTAATTGATAAATGTTTGTATAGGTTAAACCCTAATAATTTAGGGGATACTTTGTCCATTTTTTTATAGAAACTAGTCGAGTTCCAAAATGGGACTCAAGCACCCCACCCTAAAAGTAGGAAAATGTAGGTAAAATACAGTGCAAAATGATAAGTCGCACCTCAAAATGTGGGGCTTGACACCTGTCTCCTCCATGCTAAAAGATTCATATTCCTACATAAGAAGATTTATTTTAGTTTCTCTCACTTGTTATGTTCCTTCGTATACAACTTGCAGTTTGTCCTAGATTTTCTTGGCAGTATCACAAGAGTAAATTTTGTCAAACTCAAAGGGTATAAGGGCACATTAAAGGCAGTTCTTTGCCTTGGCATCTCTTTCAACTACTTGGATGTCCTCAATGGTGTACTTGTCTTCTTTATTTAGGATAATCATCCCTTCTTTGATAGTATTCCACAGTTGATAATCTGGGGCAATCAAGAAGTTCTTCATTCTCATCTTCTAGTACCCATAGTTTGTGTCATCAAATAGTGGGGGTTTGGAAATGGATTGACCCTCAGCTAAAGTGTTGTGGAAGTAACTATACATTTGGATCTCTTTACAAGTAATATAAATCAGTATGTAAGAAATAACAAGTGAAGTCTACTCTGATGCCATTTGTTAATCTCTAACTAATGGTGGATCAAAAGGGGGATGAATTGAGCCTTTAAAAATTTTTGGTCAAGTTCAAAAGGTAGTGCTAAAATAAAATAGGAAAGATCACATAACACACTAAGATAATAATTTTTATAGTGGTTCAACCTTTAACCTGGTACCTACTCCACTTCTTTGAGTTAGCCTCTCTTGCTAAGCTCAAGTTTCACTAACACTTATTGGTTTTCAAGCTCACCAACAAAATTATACAAGTTAGTTTTCAAAGCTCACCAACAACTTATACAGATTAGTTTTCAAAGCTCACCAACAACTTATATGAGAAAACAATAAATAAAAGTGTATAGAATGAATACCTCTTGATAGGCAGAGTGTATGAAGTTTGGTAATAGAAACACAATAAATATAGCAATAAAAAACAAGAGAGGTTAGACTCCAGGAGTTATTGAATGATTTGCTTTGAATACTTATCTGAATATAGTGCAATGGAGTTTATCTCTTGGAAGAAAAGTGGGAAGCCTTAGTAAATGCTTGAGTAAATTTTTTAACTTTTTCTCCTAGACATTTGAATCTTCCTTTTATATGTTATGGAAGAACCCTTGGTTGTTATGATTCTTTTAAGTAGCTTTCCAACCATTTGAAAAAGATTATTCAAAGCTTCACTGCAATTTTCTACTTTTGTTCAGCTTCAGAACTTCTAAACTAAGTATTTAAAACTTCAGAGCTTCATCTACTGTCAGTTACCGTTGTGCATTTAATGTAGAACTTTTGATATAAGTCTTCAGAACTTCTGAGGACTGATTTTGGTTTTTGACAATTTCAATGGTAACATTTTTTCTTCTGATAAACTTATGAAGAGCCTCTGAAGCTTGATTTCTATTTCTGATATATTTCTTGAGTCTTAGCTTCTTGAAAATGCCTTTGACGAGCTTCTGAGTTGCTTCTGAGGTTAATTTATGAAGCTTGAATTCTACCTCCGATAAGCTTCTTGAATCTCGTATTGGCTTTTGATCAGAGTGTGACTTGAAGTTGCTTCTGACTTGGTTCTAAGTGCAGAAACTTCTTCTGAGTTATCTTTGAAGGCTTGAGAATGATTCTAATTTATTTCTAGAGACATGAGAAATCTTTGGAAATGATTCTAAGTTTCATGTCTTATCTCTAAAGAGATTCCAAAGAACTTCTGATAAGTTTCTGAGTTCAAAAAATTCTTCTAAACTTATGAGTTTCACTACCATCGATCTTCTAAGACATCTCTAAAATTTGGAGGCATTTTTGAAATTCAAATTCTAATAAACTTCCGATTGAAATTTTGCATTGTTTTTGAGTTGTTTCCTGAATGCATAAGATTCCTCTGAATTAGTTTTGAAGTTCTTTTTGTTGAACTTCTGATTGCAGAAACATCTTCTGTATAGCTTGTGCATTGCTTCTGATTCACTTTTGAGCATATTCAAAAGTTCTTATTGATGAACTTTTGACTATAGAAAGGCCATTTTACATAATTTCTAAAGTTCAAATTCTGTTTCTAATACCCTTCTAATAAGTTTATGAGTTCAGAAACTTCTTCTAAGCTTATTCTGTACCATGATTAATTGACTTCTGATAAACTTCTGAAAGTTGATATTTCTTCTAATTCATCTCCGAGCCTTAGAAGTTTTTCTAAACTTCTTTCTAAAAAATTTCTCTGAAGTGTGAGATTGACTTGGAGTTGATTCTGAGGCTTATGCCTTGTCTCTTGAAAGGTTCTAACTTGTTTCAGACATACTTCTGAGTACTTCTGAATTTCTTCTAAGAATTGGAATTAATCCTGAAGTTACTTTTGAGCTTCTAACGAGGTTTTGAGTAACTTATCAAATGCTTCTGAAGCTTTGGAAATGGTTCCTAGGCTCACGCCTTGTTTGTTGAATACTTCCGAAACTTGAAATTTCTTCAGAAATATTTCTGAAGTTTGAGTTGTTTCTATTTGAGCATTCTTTTAAATTATTTTTCTATGAAGTCTTAATATGATATGCTTTAGACTTAACAATTACTCTTGTTAGCAAATTAATGTTGCATCACTTGGAAATAATTAATTAGTACCTTAACTTTTCACTCATATATTTGTTCATCATACTTAACTGTTTAATTACATTCATCATCAAAATCAAGCTAAGTAGGAGGATTAGACTCAACATTCTCCCCCTTTTTATGATGACAAAACATTTGAGTGATGAAGCTTTCATAAAATATATGATAAAGAAATTTAAAGTGACTAAATGCATGTTTAATATGCAGTGTACTTATACTGACTTAGTGCAACTCCCCCCTAAATGGGTGCACTAAGATACACTAAGATTTTCTGGTAGATCTATGATTTTTCTACTATGATTTCTTTGCTATGATTTTTCTCCCTAATTACTCTAATTTTTCTCCCCTTTTTTTTATAATCAAAAAGGTTTGAGAGAAGGATAAAAAGTCTTCATTCTGAAGAGTTTAATATGTGAGTTGATGGGCGTCAAAATTTCTGAGCTACTAACATTAGAAGTTCTGAGGAAGTTAAAAAAACTATGTTTTATTGGGCTTTTCAAGTTAGGTGCACGCTTCAAAATTTCTTAAGGAAGGCTTCATAATTTCTGAGGATGTTCAAAGAATATATTTAAGTGCAGAAAAGACTCTAAAACTCAATCGAAGTTTCTGATATGCTTTAGAAATATTCTAAAAGGATAAATATATAGTATCCATGTGTAGTTTAGGTATACATCCATAATTCTAATCATCATAATCATGTGATGATTAACATTATAAAGCAATTAAATCATGAAATATGCAATTTATGCAAATAGATCTAATATGCCTAGTTCTTTCCTAATTTTACAAAATCTATCGTTTGGAAGTGGCTTTGTGAAAATATCTGCTAATTGATCTTTAGTTAGCACAAATTCTAAGCATACATTATGATTTTGAACATGATCTCTATTGAAATGATGTGTAATCTCTATATGCTTAGTTCTGGAATGCAACACTAGATTCTCTGTCAAACTTATGGCACTACTATCAACATATTTCAAACCAAAATCACCTAATTGTTGTTTCATCCATAAAATTTGATCACAACAACTACCTGCAACTACATATTTAGCCTCAGTAGTTGATAATTCAATAGATGATTATTTCTTGGAGAACCATGATATAAGCATGCTTCTAAGAAACTGATAAGTTCCTGAGGTACTCTTCCTATCTACCTTATATCTAGCAAAATCTGCATCTGAGTATCCAATAAATTCAAATTTTGAACCTTTAGAATACCACAAACTGAGATTTGGAGTGTCTAAAAGATATCTAAGGATTCTTTTTACAGCAATTACATATGACTCTTTAGGACCTGACTAGAATTTAGCATACATGTAGACACTAAACATTATGTTTATTCTATTGATAGTCAGGTATAATAAATATCCTATCATGCTCCTATAAAGTTTATGGCAAATAGATTTACCTTTTTCATCCTTGTCCATGTTTATTAATGTGCTTATTGATGTTCCATATCTTTTGCCATCTTCAATGTTAAATTTCTTTAACAATTCTTTTGTGTACTTATCTTGGTGGATGAAAATTCCTTCTTTTAGTTGCTTAACTTACAGTCCTAGAAAGAAGTTAATCCTCCCATTAAGCTCATTTTGAATTTACCCTGCATTATCTTGGAGAATTTTTGGCAAATATTTTCATTAGTTGCACCAAATACTATATCATCAATATAAATCTGAACTATAAGAATATCATTCATTACATGCTTAATGAAAAAAGTAGTATCAACTTTACCCCTTGAGAAACTTTTTCAATTAGGAATTTGCTTAGCCTCTCATGCCAGGCTCTAAGAGCCTGTTTCAAACCATAGAGAGCTTTCTTGAATCTGAAGACGTGATGTGGACTATGAGGATCTTCAAACCTACGGGGTTGTTCCATGTAAATCTCTTTATTAATAAATCCATTTAAGAATGCAATCTTTATATCCATCTGATATAACTTAAAATCTATATAGGATGCAAATGCAAGATATAGGATGCAAATGCAACTTTATATCCATCTGATATAACTTAAAATCCATATATGCATTCTAATGGCTTTTATCCTTGCAATAGGGGCGTATGAATCTTCAAAGTCAATACCTTCTTCTTGACAATTCTTCTTTACTACTAATTTTGCCTTATTCCTTAATATAATTCCTGATTCATCCAATTTGCTCTTAAAGACACATTTAGTACCTATAACAGATTAATGGTCTGGTCTTGGAACAATAGTCCACACATCATTTTTTTAAATTGGTCCAATTCTTCTTGCATAGCTAAAATTTGATTTTCATCTTCTAAAGTTTGGTTTATGTAAGTTAGCTATAGTTAAGAAATGAATGCAAAATTGTCACATACTTGGTAATAAGATGATCTAGTTCTAACTCTATGCTACACCTCCAATTATCTGATTTTTGGGATGAGCATGCATGAACCTCCAATCTTTGGGAAGAGATGAGTTACCTTCCTCATTTACCTCTATTGTGGATGGTCCAGCTTCATCCATTGATATCTCTGATTGTGGAGCTTCTACTTTTTTATCTTGTAACTTCAATTTCTCCACATTTGTTGTAAGGTTTTCGGTCTCATCATCAAAATCACTAGTTTTTTTCATAGAGTCAGTATGTTCATCAAATTTAACATAAATAGATTCTTCTATAATCTTAATTCTTAAGTTATATACTCTAAATGCCTTGCTAACCATGGAATAACCAAGGAATATTCCTTGATCAGATCTGCTATCAAATTTTTCAAGGTTTTCCTTGTCATTGTTAAGAATAAAGCATTTGCATCCAAAAGTATGGAAATAGGAAATATTTGGTTTCTTGCCATAAAATAATTCAAATGGAGTTTTGTTGAGTAAGAGCTTGGAGAAGATTCTATTGATAATGCAGCATGTGGTGTTCATTGCTTCAGCCCAAAAATATTAAGGCAGATTGTATTCACTTAACATAGTCCTTGTCATCTCTTACAAAGATCTATTTTTCCTCTCAGCTACTCCATTTTGCTGGGATGTTCTTGGTGCAGAGAAAGTTTAAATAATTCCATTACTTTCATAAAAATTTGTGAACCTATGATTTTCAAACTCTCTATCATGATCATCCTTATGGCGATAATATGAGAGCTTTTTTCATTCTACACATGCTTGGTAAATACTTCAAAGAATGAAAAAGCTTCATCTTTGAAGGTTAGAAACATTACCCAAGTGAATCTACTATAGTCATCTACAATGACATGTGCATAATGTTTCCCTCCAAGGCTTCTAGTTCTTATTGGTCCAACTAGATCCAATTTTAGCAAGTGAAGGGGTTTTGTTATGTATACTTCTTTGTTTGATTTAAATGATTTCTTTACTTACTTACCTTTCAAGCAAGCATCATGCAACCTTCCTTAGTCAAATTTAAGTTTGGGTAAGCCAACAACAAGATCCTTATTATATAGTTTTTTGATCAGTTTCTTACTGGCATGTCCTAGTCTTCTATGCCACAGCATGGATTCATTGTCATTAGCAACAAGACACTTAGCTTGAATATCAGAAAGATCAACCAAATATATATTTTCATGCCTCCAACCAAGTACTAAAACTGAATAAGACTTCTCTAGAACTGAACAAAATTGAGATTCAAACACAACCTTATAGCCTTTGACACAAAACTGACTAACACTAAGAAGATTGTATTTCAATCCTTCTATAAGAAATATATTTGAAGTTGTGGTAAATGGTGATTAGTCGGCCTTACCAATAACCAACCACTATACCTTTTCCATTGTCCCTAAAGGTCACTGTTCCACCAGATTTCATTTTTAGCTTCTTTCATGTGCCTTGAGTAACCACTATTGATATAGCTTGTGTTGATCCTTGCGGCTCTCAAGCACACCTACATAGACAAGATTAAGTTTTAACTTTTGGTACCCATTCGGCAATGGGGTCTATCTAGATGGGTTAGTGGCAGAAAATTTTGGTACCCATTTTTTCTTTGGTGCGACTTTCTAGCTGATGGAGACTGAGTTACATTTACTATATATGCAACTTCCTCGGGAACCCAAATCATGGTCTATTTGGGTCCTTGTTTTCTTCCAAAAGCATTACTTTATTTTCTATATTGTTGTTGTCCACCTTTCTTCTTAGGTTTCATTCTTAATAAAGTGGAAGTCAAAGTCTTTTTCAGGGCATTGTTCTTAACCTTGACTTACTCAAGTTCACTAATGGTATATTGATTACTCTTGAGCTTGGAGTTTTCCTTCTTTAATTTTGAGCATTCAATAGTAATTTTCTTAAGCTCCTTTTTAGTCTTCTTGTATTTGTTTTTCACAATCATGAAGTTTGAGTATAGTTCATCAAACATCTCCTCATGATTTGGAGTTTTAGTGTCAAAGGTTACCTCTTCTTCATGTATGGCCACAAAGCTAATTCATGTGTGGAATTCATTGTGATCATCTCTGTTTGGCAAAAGATAACTGATCTATGCTTCACATTCTTCATCCTCTCCACTCTCACTCTCATTCATCATGTTCTCTAGCATTTCCAAGTTGTAAGAGCTTTTCTTTTCTTATTAAATTTTTTGTTGGTTCTATTGTTGTTGTTGTTGTACTTCTTGTCAAAATAAGAGTTGTACTTCTTTTGCTGATCACTTTGCTTCTTAGCAGGTTCTGGGTAGTCAAACTTTATGTGCCCAGTCTTTCCGTAATTGTAGCATGTAAGAGACTCTTTATATTTGTCATTTCTTCTTGAGCCATTTGTTGAACTGCTCCTAAATTTCTTCTTCTTCAACATGGACTTCAATCTTTGTGTGATCATTGTCATGTTCTCATTATCATATCTGGGCTTGTTGATGTTCACTATGGGATTTATCAACTTTTGACTTAGCTCTAAATTCTCTTCTTGCCCTTGGGATCTTCTGCATTTTTTTGTTTCATCAATACCTCATGGGTTATGAGAGAACCCATGAACTATTCTAGGCTTATCGTGTCTAGGTTCTTTGCTTCCTAGATAGTTGTTACTTTAGGCATCCATTGCCTTGATAATGATCTTAGAATTTTCTTCACCAACTTGGGTTGTTCATATTTCTCTCCTAGATTCTTTAGCCCATTTGTTATCTTTTGGAATCTTCCAAACATATCTGAAATTGACTTTGCCTCCTTCATGCTAAAAGATTCATATTCCTACACAAGAAGATTTATTTTAGTTTCTCTCACTTGTTTTGTTCTTTTGTGTGCAACCTGCAGTTTATCCTAGATTTCTTTGGCACTATCATAAGAGTAAATCTTGTCAAACTCAGAGGGTGTAAGGGCACAGTAAAGGCAGTTTTTTACCTTGGTATCTCTTTCAACTACTTGGATGTCCTCAATGGTATACTTGTCTTCTTTATTTAAGACAATCATCCCTTCTTTTATAATTTTCCATAGTTGATAATCCGCAACAATCAAGAAGTTTTTCATTCTCATCATCCAATACCCATAGTTTATGTCATCAAATAGTGGGGGTCTGGAAGTAGATTACCCTCAGCTAAACTGGCCATTGAGATCTCTTCACAAGTTATATAGATTGGTATGTAAGAAATAACAAGTGAAGTCTACTCCGATACCAATTGTTGGTCCCTACCTATTGGTAGCTAAAGAGGGGGGTGAATTGAGCCGTTAAAAATTTTTGCCAAGTTCAAAAGTTAGTGCTAAAATAAAATGGGAAAGATCACATAGCACACTAAGACAATGTTTTTTATAGTGGTTCAGCCCTTAACCTGGTACCTATTCCACTTCTCTGAGTTAGCTTCTCTTGCTAAGCTAAGGTTCCCTTAATACTGGTTGGTTGGTTTTCAAGCTCACTAACAAACTTATACAAGTTGGTTTTCAAAGCTTAGCAACAACTTATACATATTGGTTTTCAAAGCTCACCAACAACTTATATGAGAAAATAATAAATAAAAGTGTACAGAATAAATGTCTCTTGATAAGCAAAGTGTATGAAGTTTAGTAATAAAAACACAATAAATATAGCAGTAAAAAAATAAGAGTGGTTACACTTCAGGAGTTGTTGAATGATTTGCTTTGAATGCTTGTCTGAATGTAGCACAATGGAGTTTATCTCTTGGAAGAAAAGTGGGAAGACTTAGTAATTGCTTAAGTAAAATTTTTAAGTTTTTCTCCCAAATGTTTGAATCTTCCTTTTATATGTTATGGAAGAAGCCTTAGCTGTTATGATTATTTTAAGTAGCCTTCCGACCATTTAAAAAAGACTATTCAAAGCTTTATTGCAATTTTTTGGTTTAGTCCAACTTCAGACCTTTTGAGATAAGTATTCAGAACTTCTGAGCTTCATCTACCTATTAATTACCATTATGCATTTAACGTAGAACTCCTGATATAAGTCTTAAGAACTTCTAAGGATTGATTTTAGTTTCTGATAGTTTCAACAGTTACATTTTTTCTTTTAATAAACTTTTGAAGCACATTTGAAGCTTGATTTCTATTTCTAATATACTTGTTGAGTCTTGGCAAATTAATGTTGCATCACTTGGAAAGTAAGTAGTTAGTACCTTAACCTTTTACCCATATGTTTGTTCATCATTAAAACTTAACTACTTAATTACATTAATCATCAAAATTAAGTTAAGTAGGAGGATGTAACACCAAGCTATTGAAAAAGAGGAATTTTTTTGTCAAAATAAGTATTTGGACATTTTGTGATGATTTGAAGAATAAATATATGAAGTATATTTGAAATATGATATGAATTTAGTGAACTTGGGAGAAAAGTTAATTTATTGGTCAAGGAATGATTAATTAGTATGAATTTAAGCATATCATGAGGAATTATTATGTATTTTAAGGTTATATGATTATCCTAATATGTCATAATTAATGAGGAGTAAATACATGGGAAAAATATAGGTTTAAAGTGGAGAAAAATCTACAAAATGTTGGACAACAAGTCAATGTCGCAGCATAAGAATCTAGTGGTGGGCATTGTTTCAAAAGAGGAGAATATGAGGCATCCAGCAAGGTGGATGTTGTGGCATCAAAATTGGATGCCATGGCACCGAACTGGATGTTGCGACATCCAAATCGAATGCCGTGGCATCACTTTAGAAAGCTAATTTTTTGGCATCACTTTAGAAAGCTAATTTTTCAAGTTGTCCAGCAAGTTGATGTTGCAGCACTAGTTTTGGGTGTCATGGCATCAGTTTTGTGGTGCATCGAAATAGCGACAAATCTGACTTTTTAAAGACTAAACTCCATTCCATTTTTCATTTTACCCATTTCATTTTTCTTCTTCCCACACCTAACCCATTGTTTCCAAGTCCTGTTTGGCTTGGTTTTTCTAGATTAATCATTATCTAAACCTTAATTCTTCATCCATGCTTCCAAAATCCAAATTCCAACCTATTTGAGTAGAGGTGGGAGAGAGAAATTCAGTTTTTCTTCAACCCATGGTGGGTTTAAAGAGTTTGAGGCTGGATTCATGCACTAGGGAGGAAGACATGCATGGATGTGAAGGTAAGCTGCTTTTCTTTGAGCGAATTCATGATTTTTGGCATGTTAGGGTTATACCCAATTCATGCATAATGAAAGTATGGGTGGAAATGATGAGTTTTTGTTATGAAAGTCATGGGGAAGATTATTTAATCATGCCTAATGACATTTTAGTACTGATTTGAACATAAGAAATAATACTTTATATTTGTTAGGCTTTTCATAAATAGTAAATTTTGGAGATTTTGGGGAAGATGATGGGAATTGTTGCTAAGAGCATGGAGGAAATCATTAATTGCCTAATTAGTATGTTTTGAGACTTGTTTAAAAACAAGAAAGACAATTTTGGCAATGACCTAATTAGAAGTTAAGAAGGGTTGTTGTGTAAACAGAGTTTTAATAGTAAATTGGTTGCATTAAAAACAAAATTGAGGTTTAATGGAGCTGTTCCTAAGATTAATTACATATCCAAGGTGTTGTATGGTGATTATAGTTGGTTATAGATGAAAGCCCTTTTAATATTCTATTGCAAAATAATGACTTAAGTGATGTATATAAACTACTTGATGAAATGCTTATATGAACAATAAGGGAAGTGTGAAAGGTTTGCTTATGAACTGATTTCATGTTAAAACTATTGGTATAAAATCTTGAATGCAAGGAAGCTATTGTCTTCTTGTAGAAATTTATAGAAAAATTATGCACATCAATGATATGAGGAAATGTTGTAACAAGAACATATGTAAATTGGATTCATATTGTACAAGGTCACAAAACATAATAAGAAAGCAAGAAGCTCAAGGCATAGAAAGTGTAAGATGTGTCTTTATACAAAGTAGGTAGGCTTCCTCTTCTTATTGAATGTGATGATTGGATGGTGATATGAATATCCCAATTGATTGTAATCCAGGCATGTATATTTTGGTTGGAGATAATGGATATCCCGTATTTGGTTTAAGGCTAACATTTATGTGTTGTGATGAATGCATGAATGGTTTGGAATATTGAAGGATGATGAGCATCCCTTGAATTGAATTACTTGATATTTTGTTTATAAAGTGGTTATGTGATGGTTAGGGATAAAGAATATCACATATCATTGTCCTTTATGATTATTATTCTTGTGTATAGATGTCTAAGTATAAGGGATCAAGATTATCCCATTGAGATAAGTGTAAATTGATAAATGATATATTAAGAGAATGCTTGACTTATTGGGGACAGTAAATATTCCCTTAGTGTAATTGTGTAACAATTGTATTAGATAGATTTTAATTGATGTAATTGCATATGGATAGAATGCAAATCATTCTATGAATAAAATGTATAGCCAAATAGGATGAAATGGCATAGTACGATCACATTGTCCGCCTTTATTTTTTTTGTAGCAAAACATTTGTTTCTGATTAATTATTATTTTATATTACTTGGCCTACTTACCGATTTGCAAGAACTCACCCCTTCTTATTTTATTTTTTCAGTTGGCAGGTCAGGTAAAGAATTCCAATTGTGGGTTAGAACTGGTGAGTAGAATTTGAAGATAAATTTTATTTTGGTATAATGAGCTGAAATTGTAAATTTTAGAGTTTATTTGTATGTTTGTATTCATAAAATCTCAAATGATGTATAAAGTGGTGTAAAGGAATATCTTAATAATTTAATTATCATATTGTGAATGAAATTGTATAATTAGAAGGATGTGAAGTGCCATCATGATCCACCCAGGTCTTGGGCTGTGGGAAGTGTAGGTGTGTGTATTTTAGAATTAATATCATTGCTTTATTTAGTTGATAAATAGTTGTATAGGTTAGACAACCCTACTTTTAAGGAAGACTCTGTCCGATTTTATAAAAAAAAAATTAGGCAATTTAGAAAAAGGTATCTAAGAACCCCTACCCTAGAAGTAGGCAAATCTTAGTGAAATTACAGTGAAATAATGAGTGTCGCACCTCGGAAAGAGGGGTGTGACGGAGGATTAGACTCAACAGCATATATCATCCTAAAGGTCAAAAAAACATCATGATCAAATCGTGCTAGCCATTATTATGCGTTAAGGATAAGACTAAAACTACTATGGTGTATGCAGGCAATGGAATAAAAAAAAATAAAGAAAAAGATGCTACATATATTATCCTAAAGCTCTGAGATGCACAATGACCAACTGTAATCAATATGGAACCAAATTATCCATGGGCTAGTTATGAATGAAGCATAAGACTTTCCAAGACAAGTCCAACATTATTTTTCTAGATAGTTCAAATACTTAAAAAGCAGAGAGTTTGCAACATTTACCATGTAGAATGGCTTGGCAACAACAATTTTCCACAACTACTTCTCCAGATGGCTAAAACTTAAAACTTTCAAAAAGATTAATAGGTAAAACTACAAAAACATTGAGGTAATTGGACAAAGTTGTCTTGCAACAAGATGCTCGATTGCTTTCCTAAGTGAGGAAACTACAACCCAGTGGAAAAGTATGATTATAGGTCCTTAGCAATTATAGATTGTTTTGTTCATATGAAATATAATGAAATGATGCTGAACCAACCACATGAGTCAAACTATCTAGAATGCTCAAAACCTGCAAACTACATTGATTTGGTTCTCTAAATGGGCACTTTTGGATATTTGACTAAATGGTCAAATTTTGGAATTTTAATGGTTGAATTTCAATAAGCAAATGATGGTCCCTAGCTAATGTTGGTTCCATTTTCATTCTAGCGTTTCTCATATATTTATACCATGATTTTTCCACACATTAAGAAGATAAAATGTATACAATTTATGCCTCAAGTAACTGGGAATTGAATCATATCGCCATTCACATATGTACTTTATTTTGCACCACTACCTTTTGTTGAGTATAATCACTTATCTATAGCTTGATTTTGATGATGAACATTCTCAACTAGCTAAGTTTTGATAATGAGCAAAGACATGAGTGAAACATTAAGGTACTAATAAATTAATCTCAAGTGATTGCAGAAATATTTTTAAATTAATCTAAGGGAGTGCTTAAATAGTTGTTTCCAAACAAATCAAGCACTTATAATTTATCAGTGGAAGAAAATAAATAAATGCTAGAGATAATATCTCTAAACCAAGTATAAGGCATTAAAAATATTTAAGAGTGTTCAGAGAAATGTTTAGATAAAGTGAAATGAGTCATCAAAAGTCTCAAAAGTGTTACGGCATGTTTCAAAGTCAACCTTTAGAGGCTAGAACACTTAGAATCATCGCTTAGCATATTGCACAACTTTGGAGGATCCAAAGTTATATCTTCTAAGAAACCAAAGTACTATTACCAAGCGCTAACCTCCTTCACAATTTTGGAGGATCCGAAGTTACAGAGGCTTCATGACAATTCCTCTCTTGCTGCTTCAGAGGATCTGAAGCCATAACTTTGGAGGAACCAAAGCAATGCTACAAGATGTTCTTCCTACTACTTTGGAGGATCTGAAACCACATGTTCATAGGACCCACTTCAGAGATATCGCAAGTTGCCAACTTTCCACCATTTCGAAGGATCTGAACCTGTGATGACATGTTGGCTACAAGAAAATTTCCACAACTTCTTTTCAAAGGTTCTAAAGATCTAACATCAGAGCCTCTGAAACCCCGGGAACTCTACAACTTTCAAAATTTTGAATGCTCCTTGCATGTAATGATGTTAAACTCATTCAAAGTGCATTTTACAACTCCAAATCAAAATTTGAAGAACTTCATGTTGTCAAAGGTTGAAACAAACTTGGAGCTCCAAAAACTATATCAAATGCAAAGCGAATTCATATTCCTGTCCACAAGCATGATTTCACATTTTGTTCACATTTTATTCAACATTTGCACCATCAAAAAACCAACCCATTCCATCTTAATAGCAAAACACATGCCATTGCTCCACATCCCCATGTATATGCTAAAGCAGAGCATTGTAGTAATTGCTTTTCTCAACTTGGAATTGAAACATTTTGAAAATCGTTCAAGTGTAGATTCCAACTATCTAAACTTCAATAGCATGCTCCATTTTCATCATAGGTTGCCCATATGAAATATTAGTGTTAGCCTGCAATTTCATCTCATGGCTTGTCTTAATTGCCCTTTCATACCCTCTGAGAAAATTAACTAAATCAGTTTTATGATTTGTAAATACATCAAACATGATGTTCACACTTTCACTTCTCCCTAATGTTGTCATATTATCCAAGAAAAATATGTTTTGAAAAAGCCGATATCCACATCCTATGAATATTGTACATATATTGGAGTCATTTATTCTCTTGTAACTCATATTGTTCAATCAAACCTTTCCACTTTTCTTCAAATTCATCAATGTTTTCGAATGCCCAAATACAATCAGTCCATGCTAACATAAAACTTTCATTGCTATGAATTATGTGTCCTTACTTCTCTATCAATTTCTTGTTGATGTGCCGAGAACATAATTGGTGATTAACTTATGGGAAAACCTCAGCAATTGCTACCATAATTGTTGGGTCTTGATCAGTGACTATTGTTGTTGGTGGAGTTCCACCCATGGCATTTAGCCATGTTTTGATTAACCACTTAAAATCTTCAACCGTCTCACCAAGAAGAAGCCCTACTCTAAGTAAAATCAATTGCTTGTGATGATTGACTCTCACAAATGGTCCAAATGGTATATTATATTTATTTATCTTATACATAGTATCAAAACAAATAACATCATTAAACATTCTATAATCTACTTGTGAGATGCCATCAATCCAAAAACAATACAAGAAACGCTTATCATCATCAACATTCACCTCAAAATTGAAGTTTGGGTCTTCGATACTTTTTTTCAATAAGTATTTATGCAAAGCTTCTCCACCAGAATCATACTTGGCTCGCCGTCTTTTTAAGGCATTTCTGAAATCTTTTTCTAAATATCTCAACTAAAATGTTCCTCCAGCTGCATTTGCAAAAAAGTCAATTACCCTGGCAACTCCCAAACTTGAATATTTCAAACTCGCAACAAAGTTTAACTCAGTATCTGGAACACTCTGGTGTGGCTATAGTGTATATGACTTGATAGGAGTTAACAACATATGATTGTGGTTCTCCACAAACTTTGTTACTATCCATTTGTTTGGGATCGTTGAAAATCGATCAGATCAGGCACAGTAAATGATGAGGAAGAAGTAAATGCAAATGGAATGACATGACCGAAATTGGTCGC
>JAYJMB010001332.1:0-16777 GCA_036873735.1 Pouteria campechiana
ATAATCAAGACCAACAACAACACTTATGAGCTCAAATGAGATATCTACAAAGGATGCATCAAAAGAGATAAGTTGTCAAACTTGATTATCTTTCTTTCATTACCATATACTCTAGATGCCTCTGAATAAACTATATTCAATTTGAATTAGATTAAGTTTACTGCTTTGAGCTAAACCATTCTAAAAATCATAATAAATCTTAAAATGATCAAAACTTTATCATCATTACAGTCCTAAGGCATAGTCAAGCCTATTTGGGAAGCTTCACAGTTTAAGATATCATATAGGAATTCCATTCCTAGTCATTCTTTCTGTAATAATATTTATTGGCTTGATCTCGCATAAGGAATTAAAATTGAAAAGTAAAAGTCATGAAAGACATTAAGAGCCATAACACACAGAAAGTTAAAATAGAATTTTTAAAATTAATAAATCTTCAATAAAGAAAATAAACATTAAAAATATTTATTTTCTTAAAATATCTATTGTTAAACATATTATCTAGCTTGATTTTGATGATAAACATTCTTAACCAAATATGTCTTGATGATGAGTAAAGATGTAAGTGAAACATTAAGGTACTAAAATCTATTCTCAAGTATGTTGCAGAAATACTAACGCATACTCAACTTGAGAATAACCTTCATGATGATAAAAGGAAGACATAAAGTAAATCCTCTTTTAAAATTAAGTATATAAATTTCACATATACTTAAATCAAGAAAATAAAAATTTTAAAGTTTTGAAAACATGCTTCGGAGCTAACAAAAGCATCTTCGGAGTCATCTCAACATGTTTTTGAATAAATTGCATTACTGCAGAGTTGTCATAACGAACTTTGGAGTAAATCAACAAATGCTTCAGAATTGGCATGATATGGCTCGAAGATATTTAAAACAAGTATCAGAGTCTTCACAACAAGCATTGAAGTAAAATAAAATACTTCAGATATCTTACAAGTATGTTTTAGAGTAGATGGACAAGCTTTGGAGAGTTAATAGAAAGCTTTGGAGAAAGCCCAAGACAAGCTTTGGAGCCCTTACAGCATGTTTCAGAATCGATAGGCACCCTTCGAAGTCAATAAGCAAAACTTTGGAATAGTTATAGCATACTTTGAATTTAATCAAAAAAGCTTCAGAATTGTCAAGAATGCTTCAAAGTCATCATACAAGTTTCGAAGTTGTTACAAACACTCCAAAACAGCAGGACAGGCTTTGGAGTTAATTAGCTATGTTGAAGTAAATAGATATGCTTCAGAGAACTTAGAGTCACATTTTGGAGTAAATTTGAACAAGCTTTGGAGTAAATAGACCTGCTTTGGAGTCCTCAAGACTTTACTTTGGAGATAACAAGCAAGCTTCAAAGTCATTAGACACTGCTTCGAAGTCAATTTTTTGAAGCATCAAAAGTTCAAATTATCCGAACTCTTTTTTACAAAGGACTGTTGCAATTAAGAAGGTTTACTACCATTTCGGAGAATCTAAAGAACTTATTCGTTCAGCACTTTAATTAATTAATTTGGCCAAAAAGTTTTAAAGCTTAATTCACCCTCCCCCCCCCCTGAGCTACCATTGTATAAGGGACCAACAAGTGGTATCAGAGCAGGTCTTCACTAGCTAATTTTTTATTACTAGTATATTAATTTTGTAAAGAGATTCAAATGGCCCATATGTTCCACAATACATTTGCTGAAGGACAATCACTTCCAAACCCCCTCTATTTAATGGAACCAATTATAGGTATTGGAAAATGAGAATACAAAATTTCTTGACAGCAACAAATTACTAATTATGGCTTTTTACCAACACTGAAGACAAATACACTGCAGAAAATATACAAGTAGTAGAATGTGATGTTAAGGCAAAGAACTGCCTCTACTGTGCTCTAACATCTTCTGAGTTTGAAAAGATTTTTGCATGTGATTCAAGTAAGGAAATCCAGGATAAACTCAAAGTAGCACATCAAGGTACAAACCAGGTAAAAGAGACTAAAATAAATCTTCTAGTGCAGGAATATGAAGCCTTCTCTGTGAAGGAATCAAAAAACATTTCTGAAATGTCTAGAAGATTTCAGAAAATCATTAACAGCTTGAACAAATTAGGAGAAAAATATGAAGAGACCAAGCCAGTAAAGAAAATCTTTAGATCTCTGCCTAAAAATGTGACAGTAGAAGAACTCATCGGATCATTCATAACCTATGAAGTCTTAATGAAACAAAAAGCACCAAATGAAGTCAAAGACAAGAAAATAATAGCTTTACAAGTAGAATTAGAAAATGAAAAATCTTTAGAAGATGCCCTAACCATTGAAGATGATGAGGATATGGCAATGATAACTAGAGGATTTAGAAACATGTTCAAGAAGAAAAGTTTTGGAAACAATTCCAAGAACTTCAAAAGTGAAGACAAGAAAAAGGAAACAAGCCTGGGCATATAAAGCTTGATTGCCCAGAACCAGATAAAAAACAAGTAGATAAGAAAAAAGGTATAACTCTTACTTTGACAAAAAGAATATTTCAAATAGCAGGAAATTTGGAAAGAATAAGAAAGCTATGGCTGCATGGGAAATGCTGGAAAACATGATACAAGAAAGCTCGAGTGAAGAAGAAAAAGAAATCATACTCAATTCAGCACACTCAGTTCTAAAGAAAAGGATCAAGAAGAGCCTCATACAGGAATAAGCTTCATGGCTATTCACAATGACGAGGTAAATTCAAAACCTAAAATTTCTAATATTGAAAAATTGTTAAAAGAATTATATCCAGATTTCAAAACATTAAAAACTAAACACAATGAAACTAGAAGAGAACTTGAAAGACCAATTAATGAATGCTCCAAATTAAAACAAGAAAACATGCTCTAAGAAAAACCTTAACTACTACATTATTTAAACTTAAAACAAAGAAAGATATAGGAAACCAAAGAAAAAAAAATCATAAAAGAAAATTAGAACCCAAAAATAATGTGATTTGGATTTCTAAGACAATTGCTAAAGTAGTAAATGCAATATATATCCAGAAAAATATTATTAGCATCTAAAAAATATGGGTGCCAAAATATTCTGCTACTAACCTACCTGGACCCATTCCTAAATGGGCGCCAAAAATTATGGCTTAATTTCATTGTTGCAGTTGTGTCTGAGAGCTACAGAGAATAGTAAGTGGTACATTAATAGTGGTTGCTTAAGACACATGACAGGAGAAAGAGAGCTGTTCACAGAACTAAAAGCTAAAAAAGGAGGAACAGTTACCTTTGGGGATATGGAAAAGGTAGAGTGGTTGGAATTGGTAAAATTAGCCAACCTACTTCTATTACAATTTCAAATATTTTATTAGTAAAAGGATTGATACACAATCTTTTAAGTATAAGTCAATTCTGTGAACTAATAACTTTAGTTGAGAAAATAAAAATATAAGATAAAGAAGGAGAACCTTCTCAATCAGAAACATAGATGGATAAAGGATGGACCATCTATTAATGAGGTAAACATTGAAGGTAACAATATTTTTTCCAAAGATTGGAGATTCATGCATGATCACCCTGAAAGTTAGATAATTGATGATGTATATGACAAAGTTAGAACCGGATTTTCTTATTAACAATATGTGGTAATTTTGCTTTTATTTCTCAATTAGAACCAACTTGTATAGAACAAGCTTTAGAAGATGAAAACTGGATTTCAGCTATGTAAGAATAATTAGACCAATTCAAAAGAAATAATGTGTAGACTATTGTTCCAAGACTAAATCATCAATCTACTATAGGAACTAAATGGGTCTTTAGGAACAAACTAGATAAATCTAGAATTGTAGTAAGAAATAAAGCAAGATTAATAGCAAAAGGGTACTGTCATCAGGAAAATATTAATTTTTAAGAATCATATACTCTTGTTACAAAAATTGAAGCCATTAGAATGCTTCTTGCATTTGCATCCTTTATGAATTTCAAGTTATACTAGATGGATATAAAGAGTGCATTCTTAAATGAAGTTATTAATGAAAAGATTTATGTAGAACAACCACCTGGGTTTGAAGATCCTTATAACCCAAATCATGTATTCAAACTTAAGAAAGCCCTCTATGGTTTAAAACAAACTCCCAGAGCCTAGTATGAAAGGTTAAGCAAATTTCTTATTGAGAAGGGTTTTTCAAGAGGCAAAGTTGATACTACTCTTTTCATTAAGCATGCAATAAAAGATATTCTCATAGTTCAAGTATATGTTGATAATATAGTATTTAGTGCAACTAATGAAAATCTTTGTAAAGAATTTTCTAAGACAATGCAGGGAGAATTTGAAATGAGTTTGATGGGTGAATTCAACTTCTTCTTGGGACAACAAATTAAGCAGATGAAAGAAGTATTCTTCATTCACCAAGTCAAATACAAAAAAGAACTGCTAAAGAAATTCAACATTAAAGATGGAAAAAGGTATGAGACACCAATGAGTACTTCAACAAAAATGAACAAAGATGAAAGAGGTAAGTCTATTTGCCAAAAACTTTATAGAAGCGTGATAGGATCTTTATGATATTTAACTGCTAGTAGACCTAATATAGTGTTTAGTGTATGCATGTGTGCTAGATTTTAATCAGAACCAAAAGAGTCACATCTTATTCTTGTAAAAAGAATATTTAGATATCTTTTAAATACACCTAATCTTGGATTATGGTATCCAAAAGGTTCATATTTTAAATTTAATAGGTTACTTAGATGCAGATTTTGCTTGATATAAAGTAGATAAAAAGAGTACCTCAGGATCTTGCCAATTTCTAGGAAACATGATTATCTCATGATTTTCTGAGAAATAAACATCAGTTGCATTATCAACTACTGAGGCTGAATATGTAGCAGCAGGCAGCTATTGTGCATAGATGCTATGTATGAAACAACAATTAAAAGACTTTGGTCTTAACTTTGTTGATATATCTATCAGATGTGATAACACTAGTGCTATAAATCTGACAAAGAATCCAGTTCTACATTCTAGAACTAAGCATATAGAAATCATGCATGATTTTATTAGGGAACATGTTCAAAACTATGATATTTGTTTAGAATTTGTCCCAACAAAAAATCAGCTAGCAGATATGTTTACAAAACCATTACTAGAAAAAAGATTTAATATGATAAGAAGAGAACTAGGCATTCTAGATCCTAATGCATAAAATGCTTAATTTATCAAACAAATTAGCCATTATACATTCTCATCAAATGAAATAAATGCAAATTTATAAATTTTTTTTAGAAATATAATTATCTATCTTGATAATAATTCCTAAATTAAAATGAATTATTAACCAAAACTTCAAAAATCCATTTTACAAAGTTTTAGAGTTAAGTCAGATTTTGGACTTTGGAGTCTCCGAAGGCCCAAACAAAAGCATCCAAAGATCAACAAATGTCTCTGAAGCAATGCTTCAAAATATCCAAAACCCTAGATCAAATCATCTCCTCTAAAGGATCTCTTTCGAAGTATCCGAAGCTAAAACACATTAGTGTTTTGGAGATCTTTTTATATCTATCAATCTAATTTGAAGGCACTCAAATGCCTGCAAACCTCTCTGAAAGCTAAAACCCTTCTCTAAATTCCCAAAACCCTTCTTTCAGAGAAGAGGATCCATCTTCCCGCTTCTTTTAAATCTAAGTTTCAACTCTCTCTCCTTCCACCTTCCTGCCTTCTCTGATTTCACTCCCAAAAATCCCATTTCCTTTCCAAAAACCTAGAACTTTTTGTCAAAATGGCAAGAATAAAAGGAGCAAAAAGCAAGAGAAAGGAAAGAGAAAATTCTCCAAAAAGGATCCAAAAAGGCAAGACAGGAAGCTGATATGCTTGAGGTAATCTTTTTGAATAGTTCATCTGGTTATTCTAGATTTACAGAGAAATATGAGGACAGGAGAATAATCAAAGGAAAATTATTCAATTTTAGAGCCTTTGGTATAGAATTAGAAGTGTCTGAATAGTTAATTTACCAAGGCTTGAATGCTTATGTGAGTTATAGAAATAGTTTGTATCCAAGACTAGTAAGGACGCTGATCTGTAATCTCAATACTAGAACAGAAAAATCGTTGATAAAAGAAACAAAAATTGAACTATCCACAAAGAGTTTAAGAAACTGTTTCAATCTCTCTGAAGAAGAAGAAGAAGAGGAGATTGTATGGCCTTCAAAAGCAATGTTATTCTCAGACTTAGTAGAAACTAAGATAGATGAAAAGGAGAATTATCTGCATGCTAGTCACTTGAATGCAAATCTCAAGCTATCATATCTTATTATTATGAATAATGTATATCCTAGAAGAGGAGCTGCAAGAGATATATTTGAGAAAGATGCCAGAATCATATTGGTATTGAATAATAGAAGAAAGCTAAATCTAGCTAGACGGATGATAAATCACATTCACTCAATCAAAAGCACTATAAGGTTTCCCTTACCTTATGGAATGGCTTTGACCAAGCTGATCAAGGAAGCAAGAGTAGATATCTCAAATGAGAATGACGAGGTTCGAAGAAACTCAGACCAATTGGATGAGAAAGCTCTTAAAAGAATAGGCTTTAAGCAAATTGCACAGGGTTGAATCTCTGAAAGACCAAGAAGAGCAAATCAATTGAAAGGATCTAGAGCTGATGAAAGTCCAAAAAGAAGAGATTTTATAGAATAGGCTACTGAACAATGGCAAGAACTCTCCTCACGTGAAGAAGAAGAAAGAACTGAAAGATAGGAGTGCATAAGTCCACCAGTAGAAATAAGAGAGGAAGTCTCCAACAGAGAAGAACAAACAAAAGCTGAGAGAATAGAAGAAGTTCCAAGAGAGGAACAAAGAATAGACATAGAAGATATTATAGAAGAAATTTTGAGAGAGAATGTACATGAAGAAATAGCAGCAGTAGACATGCCATCACATACTCCCATCAAATCCCCTTCACCCATTAGACCCACTCACACTGATCAACCATCCACCTCATCAATTCCCACTTCACAACCATAGCACCTAGAGGACAGATTAATCATGATTGAGCACTTTTTGCAAACCTTAGTCCTCCAAATGAATAGAATGGATCATAAGTTTTCAACTGCCATGTCATCTATGATCCTAAGGGCTGATAAGATTGACCAGTGACTTGATTCTCTACAAGCTCTAGTAGAATCATTCAAAGGTCAAATCTATCATTCCCATTTCACTATACCTAAAACCCATTTCTATCCACCTCAAACTCACTTTCCATCACCTTTAAATCACTAATCACCAGTCAAAATAACTTACCAATAATAGTGATGTCTTCACCTTCGTCTCCTCATACATCATCGTCATCTATTATTCCAGAGGTTGCTCAACTTGAGAGTCAACCTCCTCCAACACAAACATCATCATCAGATCCACCATTGCTAGAGGATTATCTTTCCAATCCTCATAGAACCATTATTTAACATGGAAAATATCTCATCATTGTTCCCCTTCCTAGAACATATTTCATACATAAACAAGGACCACCCATCTATGGCATGGATAAATGGATGGAATTCATCAGAGCAAGAATATTATTCCCTAAAAGAATTGAGGAAATTCCACCAGAGTGGGATGTTGGGAGCACTTTTATATTTCCATTATATGGGATATAGTGGAACCCAAGGCACAATGAGTGTGTGTTCTTGGAATTATCCTTTATGTACTTTATTATTTTTATTATTTATCTTACAATACACCACACACAGTCACAAAAAGAGAAAAATGTTCCAATAGGGGTTAAGTAATAAATTTTGACGTAGGCAATTCACTCCTCCCCTCTTGGATTAAGCCATAATACTATGGGACTCTATACCGCCTACTACAATGACTAGAATTTGAATCCAAATATAAAAGAAGTAAAACTAGAACGTTCAAAAAAAATTACAAGCATTAAACTTCATTTACTCAAGTGCATTCACAAGCATTCAGTTTTCTTCCAAGCATTCAGTTGCGCTAAAATCTAAAATTGCATTCAAAGCCACATCTTCAACAACCTTTTGGGAATTTGAAATATCTATTTATTAAGTGTTTTATCATTTATAGTCTTACTTTAATTTTTTATACAAATAGCCTAAGTAAGAGGCATATATTTGTACAAGTTAAATTGCTATTTTCTGCAATAGCAAGTGAGGGGCTTGCTCTTTATTAGTTTTTATTGTATTCAACATGTAAGGAAGACTTCATGAGTGTTTAAGAGTTAGTTGGTGACCTCAGGAAAACCAACAAGTACATTTTTTATCAAATATTGATCAAGTATTAGTGGAACTTGAGTGCAGTAGAAGAGACTAACTCAGAGAAGTGGAAACCCAAGAAGAACCAAACCACTACAAAAATCATTGTCTTAGTATGTTGTGTGATTTTCTTTATTCCTTTCTAGCACCATTATTTTAACTTGGCTGAAATTTTAAAAGCTCAATCCCCACCCCCCTATTGAGCTACCTTTAGTAAAGGGACTAACAGTCTTGGGTAAGCCTGTAGGAGCAGTCGACGATGGTGAAGTCATGGAGGAGGTCGATGCCTAACCCAGTAGCTCTCTACGTCCAGGATCAATCATCAATGGTAGTGCTAGACAAATGGTGTAAGAGAATCACTATGGGGCAAAGGGCGCAAAAAATGGGATTTGAGAGGTTAATTGATGATAGGGAAAGGGAGTTTTTATGACAGGAAAGGATGTTGATTTGGGAAGAAGATGGAAAATGAAGTTTCTTCATCTGCTCACATAGGGGGTGTAGAATCAGAAGGAAGAGTTAGGGCTAGGGATAGGATGTCAATTCGGGAAGATGATGAGGAGAGGGAGGTTTTGTAGTGGGCAAAAATGTCAATTTGGGAAGAAGATGGGAAATTAGTTTATACTCACATAAGGGGTGTAGAATTAAGAGAAAGATGAGAATGCGTTCCTACTAAGATAAGTCATCTACTTGTAAAGAATGGTGAATTTCATTTTTCAAATACCCTTTGACCATTAGGCCTTTGATCCACTGCCCATCTGGTTTTCAATGGTCCAAATTTGTGTTCTACTTTAGTTAAAGTAGAATGCGTTCTATTATTTCTAGCCCCAAGACAAAATCATGAGTTATTACAATCTGTATGCAAATGTATATTGATCAAAATTGGGGTGAATTCTAAGGTTAAGACAAGGGAGTCAGCACGTAGATCTTAGGGTTTTTTCCAAAGAGGAGTGAGAGAGGGGATAAATCATGTAGATTTGGAGATGTGTATAAAGCATTCTATGGGATTTGTGTGAGACATCCTAGGTGTAACTCTATAACCCATGTTGAACAGTGGATCTTTATCTCTTTCTCGTGATTTTTCCTTCTTGGTTGAAGGTTTTTCCATGTAAATCTTGTTTGTCCCTTACTAAAGGTAGCTTAAGAGGGGGGACTGAATTGAACTTTTAAAATCTTTAGCCAAATAAAAGTTCTTTGTACAAATAAAAGATGAAAAGTTCAAACAACATAGAAGACAATTTATTTGATAGTGGTTCGGCCCAAAGAGCGTTCTTACTCCACTTCTCTAAGTTAGTCTCACTTATTGCACTTAGGTTCTACTAACACATGTCTAAACAAATAGAAGTTGGTTTTCTAGAGCTCACTAACAAACTCTAACACTTACAACAAGTCTTTCCTACTTGTTGAGATCAATATACATAAAATGCAAGCCCCTTGCTTGTAGAAATAGAAATAATAAATGAAAAGTACAAGTTTAATTCCTTTTACTTAGAAATATTGTGTACACAAATAAATAGCAAAGCAATAAATGATCCAACAATGAAATTAGAAAATTCAAACTCCTTAAAGTTAGATGAAGATGTTTCTTTGAATACTTGATAAGAGTTTAGTATAGTGGGAGTTGATACTTTGGAAAAAAACTTGAATGCTTGTAAATGCTCATTTAAATTCACTCAACTAACTTCTTCTAGAGATTTGAATCTCTATTTATAACCTTGAAAGATGATTTAGTCATTGATTGTTATTTCTGGAAACTTTTTGACCATTTTAGATTTTATTTTCTTCACTTAAAGCAATCTTTCAGGCACGCGTTCTTTAGAATTCTAAAGGTCAGCTAGCATTGTCAGTTATCATTGTTGCATTAAATTTTAGATCTTTGAATCCTCATTTCAGACTTCTGATCTCTACTTGGATGATGAGTTGCGTTCCAACAAGGTGGTTCAGTCCTCTAAAGTTCAAGCTATAAACTCTGAAGTTGCTTTTGAATGCTGACAACTCCAATTGCTTCTAACCGCTAACTTTACAAACTTCTAAAACTGAGGTTATGCTATAAAGGACCCTCTAAAGGTCTTCCACATTCTATACTCAGTTTCAAATGGTCTTTTGGACCTCTAAAACTAAGATCACTTCCTTTGAAATTTTCAGACTCGTTCCATACTCTAGAAATGATCTCTAGATCTCTAAAAAAAATTTTGAAGTCACCTCTGAAGTCATTAGACTTTGATCTTTAATTCATGCAACCTTGGAAATATCCTCTGAAGTCATCAGAATCTTCTAAAGTGTCTTTAGAACTCTCTTAGCATGATTTTTGAGTTAAGTTTATGCTTCTTAAGCATCCTCTGAATTTCAAAAATTATAATTTCTGAGGCATTCGCATGTTTTTCTTCCTCTAAATACTTAAATGTAATATGTTCAAACTTGATATAAGTTATTTTACATTGCATATCATTTTAAAGTTACTTCCTTATTGTAATTTACTAGTTTTATTAATTTGTTTTTGTAATACTTGGGAAAATAACTTGTTAATACATAACTTTTCACTCCCATAATTACTCATCATCAAAACTATGATGCCTTGACATTTCAAGGTATGAGTAGGTATGAGTAAATTGACCTCTTCAATTGAGAATGAATGTACATTAAGATTTTGAAGGAATTATAAATCTAACTTGATATAACCATGAGGGATATCATTCCTGATTAATTGGTGGAATTAGTTATGCATTTAATGTGATAATTATATAGAAAATTAGTGGCTAAAGATAAGGGAAAAAGGAAAAGGAAAAGGATGAAGAGAAGGGCAAAAGCAAAGGGGCAACGGGTTGAGCATTGAGGTGCCCAATGCCTGGATTGGCAGAAAAATGGGCAGGAGATTGGGTGCCAAATCCGATGTCAGGGCGCCGATTCACGGTGGTACAATAGAGCACTAAAAATTTTGACTTTTTATAATGCTTCACCAACCCTCTTTTGCCCATTTTCATTTCCTCAATCCCCCATGTGTTCTAGCTTTCTAGGGTTTTTGAATTTGTGGTGGAATTCAACAAAATTGAGTAGGAAAGATGTGGATTAAGGGGAATATGGCTACCTAAAGTAGAGAAACTACTAGGTTTTGCAAATTTCAGAGGTGGAAACAAAAGGGAAATTGGGGAAATCACACAACAACACATCTTTAAGGAATTTTGTTGAAGGAAATTAGGTGGTTAGTAACTTCTTCCATTAATTTATGATTTATGTTGGATGATTCTTTCAAATTATGGTTTATTGGGCAAGTTTTACGAAGAGTTAGGGTTTTAGGAGATTGGAAATTGAGAAAAAGATGATTTGAGCCAATAATTAGATGTTATGATCACTAATTAAGGAAATAATCATGTTAAAACATGTTATTCTATAATTTAGGGATGAATCCCTACACTACCTGTAACTAGAACCATGAAAGTGGAAAGATACATATCAGGTGTTCGATGAAATGATGCTAAGAAGGGTATATCATGATTAACCTTTGTTATTAAACTCTTAATTGCCCCTTAATCAACTTTTAAACTTAGCAGTCAAATAAAACCTAGAAAGGGCTATTTTATTAACTTGAGCTAGGGTATGAGTTAGTGATGTTCTGTATACTTTAATTGCATGTAAAAGCTAATACGATATGTATTCAGCGAGTAGGATTGAGGATTGTTGATTTGGACTCACAATTACAAAGCTTAGGGCTTAAGAGGGTGTAGTTGTTCACATAAAGGTAAGCAGGTTATGTTTTCCTTTGTATTTCAAATGTATCCAGGCATCATAATTAGTTACAATTGAGATTTACTACATAATGATTTGAACAATGTACAATTTGTGGATTTTCTTATGACTATTTTGCACATGGGTGCTTATATATCACCATATGGGATTGCACCAAGAATTGCATCATGAATCACAAGCATTGCATTTGGGTGAGTTAATATGAGTCCAAGGGAAAATTTTAGTTTCCTTAAAGGATTTAGAAGCATTGATAAGGAATTGGGAGATATTAATTGAAAGGCATGATTGTCTAGAAGGCCCGTGTATGATGATAGTACCTGTGAGGTACGAAAATGTTAAAATGACTATGCTTTGTCACCCATGAGAGTGGATGCGCCTTGGTGGCCTGGAGGCTTAGATGGCCTAGACATGTCACGATTTGGTTTGGATGTCTAGATAGCCGGATATGGATACGCCTATTGGTTTGATGGCCTGTATGGCTAGATATGGATATGCCTATTGGCATGGTAGCCTGTATGACCAGATATGGATACACCTATTGGCACGTTGGCTTGTATGGTTGGATATGGATACGCCTATTGGCTTGGTGGCTTGTATGGCTAGACATGGACACACCTATTGGCGTGGTGGCCTATATGGTCAGATATGGATATCTCTATTGGCATGATGGCCTGCATGACCGAAGATGGATACTTTTATTGACATGGTGGCTTGCATGGCCATATATGGATACACCTATTGGCGCGGTGGCCTAGATGGCCTGACAGGAGCCACCCATGAGTATAAGATCATTGCATTGTCACCAAAGGTATTATGTCTTGACTTATATATGTATGACATTATTCTTGATTTTTAAGTGGCATTGTTCATTGCAAACTAACTGAAGGTAAGGAATGCATTAAACGATGTGATTCTTTTGAATAATTTCACAACACCTAAAAGAGCTCCCAGTCATTTAGAGTCTCATGTTATGATGCTTAGATCGTATTCGAGATAACCTCTCTCGAGCGTTAAATTCTAAATATACATTTATTCAATAAATGGCCAATAAATTGAAAGCACTAAGAATAAACCATCATAAATAAACCAATAAGAACTTTCAACCATATAAATCATTAATCACACCATAATGTCAACATAAGATCCATCTCCCCTCTAGAAGGAGGGATTTAGTTACTCATGATGGAATAAAAATCCATATAACATTCATTCAACATTATCAAAATTCAAATCCCAACTTTAAACCAAGATACAAATGACAAATAAGATGAAAAACATTAAATGAATAAGGATTAAAGTGGTAGCAAACTCTTCCTAATGATGCTTGGCTTTGAAATCTAACTTGAAGCTTCTTCCTTCCAAAAGACTCTCCAAAAGCCCAAACAACACACCCCCAAAAGTCCTAGTTTGCCCCTTAGGACATCTTCTCTTCTTTTTTATAGTTCCCCTTAGCTTTTAGCTTTCATGCAACACTTTAGCCGCCATTACAAAAAATCTGCAAAGTTCTTGCTCCTTGTGCCATGACATTGACTTGATGATTACAATGCATGTGATAAATTTCATTATAATGCTGCGACATTAACTTGCTATGTTGAGGTTATGTGATGGATTGCCTTGTAATGTCACGGCATTGGATTTCAGTGCCGCGGCATTGAGTTGTTGGAGGCTGCAATTTGCACATGGAACTTTAAATGCTAAGGCATTGCATTTCTGTGCCGCGACATTAGACATTCTCCATTTTTCTAGCTAAATATTGCAGCATTAGATTCCAATTTTATAGCATTAAACCTATTGTCCACCATTCTACTTGCTTCTTCTTTGTTTTTCATCCTTTTTCATTGCATTTCCTATGACATGTGCATTTTCTCTTTGTTTTCTTCATCCTTCTAGCATTCATGTACCTACAACCAAACACAAACATCAACATGACAAATTAACTAAAAGCAACACAAGAACATACCAAAAGTGAGCTCAAAAATGAATTAATAAGTGAATGAAATCAATTATCAAGCATATTCTTTGATTCCTATTTAATCAATTTTTGTTTCATTGCTTTACCTACTTACTGAGTTGCCTGGACTTACCCTATTTATTTATGATTTTTAGTTGACAGGCCGAAAGATAGAGCCCAACATGGGATTAGAGCTCATGAGCGGAATAGGCTATGACTCCATATCCATTTAGCGATTATAATTATAAAAGTTTACCTTTTTGGATATTGTAGTAATGTATAAAAATTGTAAATTTATAAATCTAGACAAGTTTTTTATATTAAGGCGTGTATAAATCATATGAATGTATATTTTTCTAGTATGTCACTATGGTCGGATGAATGTATACACTTATTGACAGCTACCATCACAATGCAATGTCTAGTTCTGGGCAAAGTTTGGTTGTAGGTTGTAATATATGGTGTGGATTTGAACATATAATTTAGATGATAATTGGTTATATAGGTTTTAAGATAAATAGTTTGGGGGAGACTCTGTCGGAGGTTCCTCATGATACTATCATATGGTAGCGCCTTAGAAGTGAGGGCATTACAAAATGGTATCAGAACAAAAATGGTTGTTTGATACCCAGAATAATGATTAAAGCAAGTCCCCGAATTGTGATGGTAGTGGTTGTCAAGTAAGTGAAGGAATGACCTATTTGGTACGAGTTGTTACTCAATAGAAACATGGGGGAACCGCTAGTTTAGGGAAAGAATATAGTTGGTAGGTTGGATTGATCCTTTACTTGCATATGGTTATATGATTTTGTGACTTTGAATTGTGCAGTAATGGAACCTAGGAAAAGAATTGATAAGGGAAAAGCCCTCATGGTGGAAAAGCTACAGAGGTGGCTTACTTGTACTTAAGCCACAGGAGTTGTTATTCAAGAGGCTCAATTAGGGACCTCAAGAGAGGAAGAATTGTTGAGGCTAACCCAAAATGAGGCGGACGATGCAGTAGCAATTGAGCCAGAGGCTGACCATATAAAAGTGGGATAGCTAGAGGCTAAAAGGGGACCAGAAAGGGTGAATAGGCCAAGTACATCCTACGGGAGGGGTATCTCCACCAATGTATGGGGCAACTCCCAAATTTGGCACCATGATGAATATGATGGTGTGTATAGCGCAAACTCTTCAGGAGTTGGTGCAGACACAAAGGAAACCAATGGGAGAGCCTACATAGTCAATTAGGCCAGTCATGCAGCCAGTGAATATGGGAAGACAGATAGATGACTTAGGTCAAACATCCTGAGAGCATTTTGGAATGAAACTAGACATGAAGGCCTTCCATAATATGAAGCCCCCTGTCTTCAAAGGGTAGAAGGATTTCCGCATAGTTGATAATTGGATCTCCAAGATGGAGAAAGTGTTCACGTATATGCGATGCTCTGAGGGACATAAAGTTCTTTAAACAGTTTACCATCTGGAAGGTGATGTGGAATGTTGGTGGAGTGCAGAGAAATTGACCGTCCATGAGGATGGAGCGGGCTTGTCATGGGTGAAATTCCAAGAGAGATTTTTCTACCGATATGTGTTGGCCAGTGAAAGGGCTAGACAAGCCACAAAATTCATGATCTTAATACAAGGTAAAAGAACTACAGAAGAATATGATGAACAATTTCGATCGTTAATAAGGTTTGTGCCATGGGCACAGATAAACTCTTTAGAGCAGTTTGGAAGTTCCAAGAAAGGTTGAGATTATCAATCCGAAGGGATGTAGCTCCATTTACATTGACCAGCTATGAAAATATTTTGGAACATGCTAGCATAGTAGAATGGGAGGAAGTAGAACAAACTAAACTAAGAGAAAGGAAGCATGGTAGGGAGGATGACTAGGGGCACAGAAAGAAGCCGAGGATTACCCACAGTTGTCTAAAAGGTTAGGAGGAAGGCAAATAAGATCCTTCTCGGGATAGCCAAGAGAAATGAGTCTGATGTTAGAACTAAGGGATCAGGATAGAGGGGACCACTCACTTGTTTCCTATGTGGTGAGCCAGGCCACTTCCAAAGGGATTGTCCTTCCTTGTAGTGAAGGAGTGAGAGTGTAGCATCCCAAGTGCTACAATAGCCTGAATGAGGCAAATTTCAAATGAGAAGTAGAGGTCGAGGACCTAATGTAGCTTTAAGGTGCCAACAGGGGGAGTAGAGGCCCAAAATGACTATAATGATCCAGGCAACCAATTCCCAAGAAGCCCAAATAATGGACCACGTGGTCCCAAGTAATCTACTTATTTGTGATTGCATGGTGTATGTTCTATTTGATCCGAGTGCATCTCATTCATTTGTGTCTATTGCATTTGTGGATAGAGAGGAATTAGCTAAATATCCTGTGCATCATGTGATAGAAGTGTCTACTCCATTGAAAGCAATCAGTATAGCTTCTGAGGCATGCTATGACATCCCCATAGTAATTGAGAGTAGGCAATTTTATGCTAATTTGATTGTGTTGAATATGGAAGGTTTGTATATTAAATTGGAGATGATTGGCTAGCCAAGTATGAGGCTAAAATTGATTGTACATTTAAACAAGTGATCCTAAAAGCTCTTGATGAAGTGGAAATCATCTTTAGAAGTTTGCCCAAAGGAAAAGTGCCTCAACTTGTATCGACTTTGAGAACCCTCAACCTAGTGCGGAAGGGTGTAAGCCCTATTTGGTATCTGCTATAGACGCCCATTCAGAGCATCAATCGATGGAAGATATACCTATAGTATAAGACTTCCTAGATGTGTTCCTGATGAGAATACAAAATGTCATATTTTATTCTCCTAATACTTCATCTTTTGCACCTATTTGATTCCTAAATATACTC
>JAYJMB010001333.1:0-16776 GCA_036873735.1 Pouteria campechiana
GTCCCTTTTGAATAGAGATCCTACGTGGCAAAGCGTAGCCCGACGAATTAGGTATCTGTGTTAGAGTTCTCTAACATCAGGAAAATTGCTGGGATTTTTGATTTTGCAGAGGGGCATCAAGGTAAATCCAAAAAAAATTTAAGCCATCCAAGACATGGCAACACCCAACAGCAACGAAGAGCTCTAGTGCTTGACAAGTTGATTAGCAGCACTTAATAGATTCTTGTCCAGATCCGCAGAAAAAAACTTCTCATTCTTTAAAATGCTTCAGAAGAGAACAACAATAAACCCAGATAGAGAAGAAATCAACAAGGAAACACGGAGAGTTTTCGATGAGCTCAAAACATATCTAGCCACTGTCCCTTTGCTGAGCGCACCGGAGAAAGGGGAGACCCTATGCCTCTACCTCGCAGCCAGACCCAAAACTATAACAGCAACATTATTTAGGAAACAAGACCAAACTCAAAGACCCATATACTATGTCAACAAGATCCCGAGGGATGCAGAGATAAGGTACCCTACCATTAAAAAAATTACCTATACTCTAATAATTACTGCAAGAAAACTTCGATTGTACTTTCAAGACCATCCGATCTAGGTCTACACAGACCAACCGCTCAGGCAACTCCAACAAAAGATGGAGCTATCGAGATGCTTCGTCAAATGGTCTATCAAGCTCAGCAAATTTGAAATCGAGTTTGCATCACAAACATCCATCAAGGGGTAGATCCTAGCTGATTTTCTAGTGGAATGCACAGAGATAACGGACAATACGAATGAAAGCAAACCAGTTGTGGTAGTCCCTAAGTCGATGGAGCCTGAAAAAGTAATGAATCCGCCCCAAGGGCATATGGTGACACAAACAGAAGAACTGTGCAGGCCTCCTACAGCGAATACAGATTCATGGTCAGACAACACCGCCCATTGAAGCCTGCACATGGATGGATCGTCTAGCAAAGATAGTATTAGAGCTGGCCTCATCTTCCAAAGCCCTAAAGGACACATGATTAAGTACGCACTACTGTTCTACTTCTCAGTGACCAACAACGGAGCTGAGTATGAGGCTCTGTTAGCAAGGCTCAGGATCGCTCAATTACTCAATATCACCAACGATTCCCAATTAGTGGTGAATTAGCTAACGGGAGAATACGGGGTTAAGAAGTAGCTCATAAAACAGTATCTGTCAACTGCTAAAACCATGCTGGAACGGATCCATAAGACTAGAATCATTCAAATACCTAGAGAGGAAAATGAGTAGACAGATAGACTATCAAAACTGGCCATAACATACTCTTTTCTCCCGCGAAAAACTATCCTACTATAACACCTTCTAGCTCCCAATGTTTTCAAGATCGAGCAAACAACAATAGAGGATGCAGAACCTTCTTGGATGGACCCCATCCACGAGTATCTGCAAAATTGAGAAAATCCAGTGTATCCGATAGAGGCCAAGAAACTGATACGCTTTGCTGCAAAATTTCTGTACGTAGATAACAAGCTCTACCAGAGAGGACACTCACACCTATACCTACGATGCATAATGGAGATGGAAGGAAAGGAGATCCTCAAGCAGATACATAAAGGGGAATGTGCAAACTACATCGGAGTGAGAACCCTGCCTTTCAAAGCTGCGAGATAAGGGTACTACTGGCCCACAATGGCTGCAGATTCCAAAGAGTATGTTAAGAGATGTGCTAAGTGCTAGAAGCATGCATTCATCCCTTGACTACCCGCTACTCAACTCTCAACAATCAGTAGCCCATGGCCTTTCTATCAAATGTGGAATGGACATCTTAAGACCTTTCCTCCCCACAGTTGGAAGAAATAAATACATATTTGTTATAATGGATTACTTCACAAAATGGGTGAAGCCTATAGCAACTAGATCTATATCAGCGGAACAAGCCAAGAGCTTCCTGATATAAAGCATAATGTGCAGATTCGGAGTCCCAGAAGTCTTCATCACAGATAACGGAATGCAATTCGAAAGCAAACCATTGAAAAAATTTTGCACCTTACATGAGATCCGACAGAAGTTCTCCTTTGTAGCACATCCCCAGACAAATGGCTTGGCAGAAGCCACTAACAAGAATATTGTCATCGACCTACGAAAGAAGATGGAAAGCTCTAGAGATAACTGGTACCAAAGCTCCCAAAAGTACTCTGAGCATTGAGGACAATCCTGAAGAGGTCGACAGGCGACACTCCATTTATATTGACTTATGGATCCGAAGCTGTGATTCCAATAAAACTGAGAATCCCCTCCTCCCGGACCACCAATTTCAATTAAGAGATTAGCACTGAAGCCTTAGAAACTAACTTGGATCTACTAGAAGAAGCGAGGATCAACTCCCAAGCCCAGATGGCCCAATAACAAACCCAGGTAAAATAATACTATGATCGGAAGGTAAAAGCAAGGAGCTTCAAAGGAGGAGACCTACTGCTGAGAAAGGCATCCATCAGCGACCCTACCCATACCAAGGGAAAGCTCGCCCGGTCCTAAGAGGGACCTTACAGGGTAATCGAAGCCCTGGATAATGGCATTTATCGACTACAAAGGCTAAACAGCAGGAACATCCCAAAAATATGGAACACAGAGTACTTGAGGATATACTATCAATAAATTTTCTTCTAAAATTTACTTTTCATGTACAATCAATTCAGCAAATTAATAAAAATTTTCTATGATTCTTCTTCCATGACTGAGTTCTTAGTCCCGCTTCGGCCCAACCAGGAGGAGTTCCTAGTCCCGCTATACTGTACCCAACCAAGAGGAGTTCACAGTTCCGCTTTGGCCCGACTGGGAAGAGTTCTCGGTCTTGCTTCGGCCCGACCGAGAGGAGTTTTTGGTCCCGCTATACTACGTTTAACCAGGAAGAGTTCTCAGTCCCGCCTCGGCTGGACCAAGAGAAGTTCCTAGTCCCACTATAATATGCCCAACTAGGAAAAGTTTCTGGTCCCGCTATACTATACACGACTAGGAAGAGTTTCCGATAACACCTCAGCCCGACTGAGAGAAGTTCTTGATCCCGCTTCGGCCCGACCAAGAGGAATTTCTGGTCCCATTATACTATGCCCGACTAGGAGGAGTTCTCGGTCCTGCCTCAGCCCTACTGAGAGACACTTGACTTGAGGCAGAGGCCAACAGCATCTCTACTCTACAAATAAAGATCTGACCTTTCAGTTAGGTAAGTGTCTCCCCCCCTCTTTCCGCGGGTGATCATCAAAAGGCACAAGTAAGAAAATTCTTTGCAATCACAAGTATTCCACAAAGTTTGTATACGCATAATCAGAGATAGAGAAAATATATCTTTTTATTTATAAATTGTGTACATTTACATATCCTCCCTGTCCAGTTGTATATCTTTTAAGTCAAGCCTGGGAAATTTCTTAGCTATTTTACTCTTGCAGGAGGAGAAGGCACGCCTAATGGGGTTCCTGCTATCGCGGTGGCCATTTATAGACGCTCTATGAAATCGCCTACATTTTCATGCAAACCATAACTACCAGCCTATGACCTCTTGAAAATCAAAAATCGGCATGGCATTCCTGTCTCCTTGCATTTAAAGCTTTGTACACATGGACGGCGGTGGGAGCGAAAAGCCGCTCCCATACCTATAGCAGTTGGACATGAGGTGACCGCTGACAGATTTTGAAATGCTAAAAATGTGCAAAAAGTGCACCCCTTCTTAATCCACCATGATGTTCCCATTTGCGGAATCAGTCTAGAATTCGCAAAGCCCCTTAGAGCAGAACCGAGTTGATCCCGTGCGGATCTGCCATAACCTTCCCTTGGAACTAGACCAAAATCATACAACCTCCCAAGAGCACTCTCAGTTGACGAAACCAGCCTTTAGAAGTGCAGATCCGTCAAAGTATCGCCAGTCATCTGGCTTCTAGAACTGCTGGTAGACCGAATCCACACGAAAGCGAGCAAGTTCAACAGAAGCATACGCAAACAACGAAGAACAAAGTCATTTTGAAGATGTGCCCCAAGAATCAAGCGACTGAGAGGACAGGCTTCGTCTACGTCCTCTCAGGGGGGCTGGTGTTAGGGATCTTAATATAGATACCCGAATATCTAGCTGGTACCGTGCTACATCAGATCCCGACCCCAATAAGATACCTTTTCCCACTAACCACACAGTCTCACAAGACCAGGACTCAGATACGTATCCTCCTGGGGTCCTTCTTTGAATAAGGATCCATATCTTACGTGTGTATAAGCTACGTATGCATCTCAGCTACGCACTCATGCTCCAGTATAAATACATCTAGGTATATGTCTCGAAACACAAGCTCTCGTTATTATCCAATCATCTCTAATAATCCCTTACTGACTTGAGTGTCAGAGTATTTATGCATGGAACACCCCCGGTGTCCTCTGACCTTCTTATTCTAGTCTTACAGTATTCGAGGCGGGATCTTCTCAAAAGCCACCTCAGCCTTTTATTCAGGGACTACTCAAACAATATATATATATATATATATATATATATAAGAGAGAAGTTGTGTTAGCTTGTTCAATCTTTTAGTTTTTTTTTTTAATAATTCATGTGGATAAATTCAGTTCTGGTACCCAATACTTGAATTAAGTTACTCTAATAATAAATGCGGGTCAAGAAGGTGGAACCAGGTCAGAAAGGTGAAACTTAACCTTAAAAAAATGAGATTAGGTCGGTCCAGTTAGTACCTTACCCAAGTTGCACCCGCTTACTCTGCTCCCCTCCCGTGGCCTGCTCGGTCTCAAAATGCACTTCCCCATCCCCGTCTACTCTTGTTGCGTGATTTTAGCAGCCTTCACTTGCATACTTGCACCTAATTTTATTTATACAATTGGGTAATAAATGAGTTTTTTAAATGGCTATTCCGTATTACTAAAAAGAATTTCAAAACCTTTTTTTTCTTTTGTTTTGTTTTTATTTTTGTGACATTTGGCAAATCATGCATCATCCTTAGATTCCTACATCATTACCTCTTCTGTTACAACTCTTCTTTTTCTTTTTCAACTTTTTTTAATTTCTGATTATGAAATGCTGGTTTTCCAATCTCTAATAATGCTGGTCTGATCAGTGGTGACCGCATGCCTTCCAACGCAGGGCATGATAGAGATTGCCCAAAAATATAACTAGAGGATTCCCTTTGTTATTGGGCAACCTCTGTAATTGGCCACCGAAGATCTGTGTTCACGCAATCCCCAAGTGGGTTAAACCGGGGTTGATAGTTCTCGACAGCTTTACAAAATACATCATTTTAATGGACTTAAAAAATTTATTTACACACAATACTGGTGCATTGGCGTTAACATCTGATCAATCTTCTATTTTTTGATTTCCTCTTCCTTAAATAATCAAAGAGCTAGAACTTTTTTTTTAGTTCCAAAGGGAGCAAAGTATAAGCTTCATTTAAAATGCCAGTATGTTTTTAAAACACTCAACCTGAAGGTTGACTGTTTTATATGCCAGCATGCCCTCTAGTGGGTTGACATTTGAATACATGTGACACACACACACACACACATATATATATATATACATACATACATACACATACGTGCGCGTGTGTGTTTGCATTCATATACAATCAGGTCTAGGATAAGTCAGATTGCCCAAGGCCTAATGCCAGCCTGATCCCACTTTTTAAATCAGAACTCAATCAGAACTAGTCAACCGAAATCTAGAGAAAAGCATTGCCAGGCTGGTAAAGCTCAGGATGCATGCTACTTACCAGATACACGTCTTTGTAGATTAATAAGCTTATATCAACGCCATAAATTGCAGGTCAGCCAGTATCCCCAGTCCTGTACGATGCAGCCATTATCCTATCATTTTACTGTATCTTGAAGAATCAGATCGTTCACCACCGTGAAATCCAAGAGGGAAAAGGGAATGAACACCAAGAATACACGCGCATCAATCAGAAATAAATGGAGAAATGACACAAACCCAACTTCCAATTGGGGTGGGAAATAAGAATTCTAAACAGCTTACAAGAAATCAGTAACCACTTCCTCTAGCAAAGAACGTAATATCCGTCTCTCAATCTCCATTCCTGTTTCAAATGCTTCTGCTTCGAAATCAAGCCACCTCCCTAAACGACTGCTCATGTCCTTGTCCACCAGCTCATCCACCATCCATTCTCCCATGCCTCTCCAACCCGAAATCTCCTTGTGTATTTCTGCTGCCATCCCCTCTTTCATTAATATCGCTGCCCCTTTGGCCCATGCTTTGTAGCCCCCGCAGATGTAACGGCTGCATTTTGAATCCATGCACTCACTCACACAATCAAACAACTCCTTCCTGCTTATCTTGCTGCTCTCATCCTCTACCTCGCTTCTCAAACCAAGTTTTCGACTTTCTAATCTGTGGAAGAGGTGGGGATTGATGATTTCATGGGCATGGCCTAGAGCCAAGTCCTGGAATGTTAATCTGGCATTGAGTAGTATCTCCTTCACATAGTCCATTTCCTGCTTCTCAGCTCCCATCTGATCTGTCACACTGATACTTGGGTGTGGTTCACTGTCTGCCACTGCCATGAATCTGGAGGTGGCACAGTCTGATAACTCCTCAGTGGCTTCCAATGATGGGGCTACCTGCAGGCAATTAGCACCGTTCTGATTCTTAGCTTGAATGGATGAGAATGAATTCAGCTTTCCACCTGCAAGCAGAAGTAGAGTTTTTGAGCCATTCTAGTCAACAGAAAAGCCAATTTTCTCGCAATAGCAAAACCACCAATTGAAATATATGGGAATCAGCTGCACCAAGGTTTACCATTGTCAACACCCCCACTCTCTGAAGAGTTGCAGCTTTCATTTGAGAAAGACGCTTCAAGAATAGAGACTGGACTTGGATGATGACAGTCAAGTTCCTTTCTGGCATCAATGCTACTACTACACTCCATCCCTTCCACACCCTGAAGACAGTACCGCCATTCCATCACAAAAATGCATTTGAGTGAAGCATCATTATTGTTAACAATATATGTTTTCACAGGCCTCATTGTGTAGGTTTTACAACTGGCAGATATGGTGTCCAATACGGATACTTGATACCATGCATCTCCATTACTGTAAAGACTACATAGAGCAAAGGTATGTTTGCCGGATGAAGGATCTAAACATGACAATGTTTCCATTTTCAACCAGGTGATAGTCTGCCATCTTTGCATATAATCCATAAACAATGTGTTATATTTCTCAAAGTTTGGAAAGACATGAAATGCCTGAAATCAACCAATGCAAAACATACCAAAACCTCAGTAGATGAAACCTTTTCACAGAAAGCAAGTTTCCTCACTGATTGAATTGGTCCTCATCATAGATTGATGTGTTGTTATCAACCGATTTTAACTGGTTCATAGTTCAATGTTTTTTGCAGGGTTGAAAAGGATAAATATATCGGATTTGATAGTTGTGGCAGAATTATCAGTCTCATTGCTTCAACCAACCTTCATTTTCTAGTATGGAAAACTAATGCAAGATGGATGCCAATGACTTCAGGTGTACTTGAATGCTTAGTAAGGATGCCTTGGAGATGGCGCCAAGCTACTGCTGACACCAATGACTAGCAGGGCAAATATTTGTTTAATTTTTTCCTTTTTCAAAAAATGGCCAGAATGTAGGCTTCTATTTCAGACTTTTCACACACAATAGCAAATGAGATGCATACGATCTATAGACTAGACTTCATTTCCAAAATGATATTTCAGCATTGTGCAAGCCTTGAAAATAGGAAAAGGCCAAAAAGCCAAAGGTTGAAAATGATAGCCAATACCATGCAGTAGGAATTTATTTGCCATGTGCAAATCTAGAAAACATCAAATCTCAAAAACACCAGAATCAAATTTCAAAAGAAGAAATATTACAGCCACAGAATCAACCTAAAGATAATTTAATGCATACCTGCAAGTTAGGGTTTACTCTGAGCACCTGACGGTTCACTGAAGAGCAGCCAGAATTGGATCCACCACCAGAATTTTCTTTTTGCAATGCTGGTGCCGAAACTTTGTGAAATCCCATTGGCATGACAGTCATTTTGTTGAGAGCAGATACCAAATCTTGCAGAATCGACGCAGAATTTGTACCATCTTTCCCTGTATCAACTGAGCTAGAGCTGGAGGACTCGAACTCAGCTGTCAATTCTCTAAGCTTCTGTTCCAAAAGAATACTTAAAGCATCACCACCTATCACATTCAATCCAAGGGATGACAACCTTTTTGGCTTTCCATCTGTGGCATTTTTTTCACCATGAGAGTCTACATAACAGGCATTAGTCATGTTCCCTTTCTCCGCTATCTCATTAACAGATTGAGATCCAGGCATGGGCTTTACCATAGGTGAAGTGAATGTAAAAGAAACAACATCCATGCCTTTCCTTCTGCTGTCTTCTAGTAAATTTTGGTGCTCACTTGTCACTCCACAGGGTTGAACAGGTTTCTCACCTCTATCCAGCAAACCAGCATCAACAAACCCACTTCTTTCAGAATGAAAGCCCACTTCTATAGCTCGTTTCTTTCGAGGGAGATTTTTCATTCTTGAAGATGGGACTTCTTTCTCTAAGCCTCCATTCTTGTAGCCAATTTTGGAGTTTCCAGAACTCTTGTTGAATGTTTTATTCCGCCCATTAGAGGTTTCACCAGGCATAACTCGTCGGCTATGCTGGTTAGAAACTGATGGCTTTGAGAGCAACTTCTCTTTAGTTGCTGCACAATTCTGCTTCTGGTTATTTTGTCTGAGCACACTAGAAGCAGAAGTTACAGGCTTACTCTGCCTATTCTTTGCAATATTTTGGTGGCTTTTGAAGGGTTGAACCGGCTTACGCTCGTCATCTTCCTTCACAATTGGCAAAGTCTTACCACCAGAGCTGAGACCCTCCCTCTTCTGAACATTTACTTTGGCTTGAACAGCAAGGGAGATGGATTTTCCTTTATTCCTAGAACCAATGGAATGACTATCTTCAGAGTCCGGATGAGCCCTGGAGTTTGGAGTATCTTCTGGGCCATTCCAGCTCTTGGTCATAGACTGCCCTTTGAGGTATTTAGCAGCATTACACTCAACTGGCCTTCTAGAGACTTCTGAATGTTTGGATGATCTCTGAGTGGCTGCTGTATTCTCCTTCAAATCCCCATCTTTGGTAGGATTTGATGAAGGGCCAACAGATGGATATCTATTCTTGGCACCAGATTGATAGCCCGGCTCTATTATCCTCGTCGCAGCCTCAATTATATCAGCTGCATTCTTAGGTGGAATAAATCCAGGGCTCTTGATTGGAGAAAAAAGCTTATGGTGGCTAACTGTATGACATTTAACAGCCTTGGGGGGCAATGTTTCAGTACAGTATCTCTCAATTGGACTGCTTGGCAACTTCTGTGGTCTTGATTCTATGGCTTTCCTGTAAAAACCTTCGACTCTCGAGACTTGGTTGCCAGGATATGCATGTTGATGATATTCATTTTGATACTCGGGAACTTTTGTCTTGTAGTGGGTCTCTTGGAAGGCTTGCGGCTGAAATAATGGAGTTGAATAGGGTTCTGTTCCACTAGAAGTAGGTAGTGAGTCCAAGCCCATCAGCTTTGCCACTACTCCAGGGGCCCTAACTCCATTCCCTTCATCTTCAGTTACTGAAGATGCACAGCTATAATCACTGCTTCCCTTCATACTTGACACTCCAACATTCTCATCATCCTCAATCTGGGGAAAAAGAAGATAGGACAGAAAAAGATACTATAACCCTCACCAATACATATGATTACAAAACTGAAATCAACAAAGACCAAACAACACCTACCAACAAAATCTGTGTGGTTGGTAAATCCACAGGGCTTCTTTTTCCTTGTTTCGCTCCCTCTGAAAGGATGCAAAATGAGATTAAATCATAAACTCATCCAGAATATGAGATAAGAAAGCAATGATTTGGGAAAACAAAATCAGGATAAAAGCAAAGCAAGAAAGAACAATGTTCTATATTTTACTTGCATGACCAACAAGTTCCCAAAATAATGATAATATCAGTGATTGTAAATGTTTACCCTCTAATATAGCCAAACACAAACTCATCCAGAGTATCAGAGTTAAGAAAGTAATGATTTGAGAAAACAAAATTGGTATAAAAGCAAAGCCTGAAAGAACAATGTTCTATATTTTACTTGCATGCCCAACAAGTTCCCAAAATAATGATAATATCACTGATTGTAAATGTTTGCCCTCTAATATATCCAACGTGGGTAGCATACCACATAAATCAAAATTATTGTATGAAAGCTTCTTCCGCGTCTTTTTATTCCAGTCAAAGAGCTGAAAGAGACCACCAACATAACCTCCTGCACCCTTTGAACCTTGCTTTTCTAGCCCCATTTTCTCACAACTAGATCATGACTATTGGGATACAGTGGACAAAAATAAGCTGATGGTTTCTGCAACAACTGCCAAAATTCCTCTGCAATTTTAGGAAAAAAGAAGACCAAGTGTTAGACAAAATTAAAAATTCATAGAGACGCAAAAAGGGCAAGAAACTAATCAAACCCAATTCTAGAAAGGGAAAAACTTAACTTCAGTAAGCTGAGTTTTGCCAAAAAGAAATAGAGTCAATCCAAAATAAAGAACTTAAAAGCAAGCAAACTTCTAAAACAATCCAAGATAACTCAAAAAAATACCAAATTCTTCAAAGTACAATTAACTGAAACTCACAAGAAAGAATAGAAGTTGATGTAACACATAGCCTTCTGATGCATGTTTTGAGGAATTATAGGTCTTGTTAATCAGCACAGGTACAGCATTTGCTGATGCTCAAGATTTAAACTTTTGATAACATGATTTGATGATCAGGACCATTGCAGTGCCCCTTCCCCGGATCATGAATTCCTTAATTAGAAAGAAAAAAGGAAAAAAAATGAAGATCTTAGATCTTTGACCATTGGGCAAATTTTAAGTTGAATTGGACAGATGCCATGTTTTACTCTCGGCCAAACTGGAGTGTTCAAGTGCTTTGATCTTCTAACCTGGAATCTCTCCAGGCACACTCCCATCAAAGGTGCCAACTAGCCAATCAGTAGTTCATTTCACCAAACCATCAATGCCACAATGTCCGAATCCTGCTTAGAAATCATCAATGACCTGAACGGTTTCCAATCTACATTACTCAACAAAATGGCCAGACTAGTTGTGGAATACAGGTTCTGTGGCATGTTTGGCAGTCGTTAAATTGCGGCATATCAACCAAATTCCACCACTTCCTACAAAATGAGGAAAATATAAGGCCTCTACTGATCTGGTAAAAAAAAAAAAATCTTTCAATCTCAGCAACAAGTAGAATCGTCAGGTGGAGCTCGCATCAACATTACCATGACTGGTGCACTAATACATCCAAATCTGCCCGAAAAGAGACATAATTTCAACAATTAATAGAATCCGACAAGATACCGAAATTCTAATTCACCAATCAAACGCCTAAAAAGAAAAAATAATAAATAAATAAATAAATTCAACCCCATTGGCTCACTCCACTCACTCCGCACACCAAGACACGGCAACCATTTCCAGCTGATCAGGAAAAGAAAAATGAAAAAAAGGGGGAGGAAATCTCCCGAAACACTGACTTGCAGAGCAAAATGAAAGAGATATGATTCATGAACTCACAGCAAATTCTCATTCCAGGTGGTGGAGGGGATCCGATCTGCAGCAGGAGCACTGGAATCCAAGCGGAAATTGGTTGAAATGAGGGCTAGGGCATTGTAAAGAAGAGGAGGAGAAGGACATTTTGGGAAATGGAAGTAGTTTGAGGGCATTAAATGGGAGAGATGGAGAAAGAGACTGCGTGAGAGAGAGAGAGAGAGAGAGAGAGAGAGAGAGAGAGAGTCGTTCTTTGTTTCTGCTAGAGAGTGTTGAGATTTAAAGGGGAATAAAATAAAAGGGGAGAGAGGAAAAAGATAAGTTTTTCACAACGTCTCTTTTTTTTTTTTTTTTCAGGGTGCGTGTGGCAGTGTGGGCGAGCGACTGGCAGGGGTGGAAAGTGGGAGTGAGATTCAAATTCCAAAAGGAAAGTGTCCAAACTCCAAAGTCAAAATCATCATTTGGCTGGAATTGGATGGTCCAGATGCATCCTGTTGTTGCCTAGTCCTGATCTGGTCCCCAGCCGAAGCTTCGCTTCCACCTTCTCAGCTTGCCTTTGCACGGGTCCAACCCAACCCAAGCTGCCCAAAACTTCAGTTGGTTAAGCGATTAAGTAATCACTCTTTTTTAGAAAAGAAAAAAAAATGCAACTTTCAAGTTGAATTGTAGCCAATTGTAGGTTGATTAGACGAGGCCGGAGTTGGCTATGGTTGAATTGAATATATTTGATTTTTTAAAATTTCATATTCATGTTTCGTTTTTCGTAATATCAATCTATCATCATGATATGATTTTTTTTTATCATCAATCTTATTTTTTTTATTTAAAACAGACTGTGCGTTTAATAAATATTATTTTTTACATATTTAAAACGAAATGCATCCAAGCACAATGATTAAGAGCTAGTAAAACTATCTTAAAACAGTTCAATCCAAATCAAATATTGCATCTGGGGTTTTTTCTTTCCAACGAGAATCCAATGAACTTTTGAGAAATGTAAAAATGGGTTGGACATAGCTTAGAAGAAGGAGAAGGGGTAATCATCTGCGTGCTATGTTTGAACCCATTTTCATGTGTTCGGACAATGAGAAATATAGATTTTTCATCAAAATGAAATTTTATTTCTCAATCTATCATCATAGCAGGATGATGCACCTCTAAATCAGGAGGGGAATGTACGGGTGGTAAGGAGAAAAGGAAGCAGCTGCGGTTAGGAGCATGCATCTTGTGTGTCCCACCATAGGAAGCAAAAATGATAAAGATTTCCCAGCCACGAAATAAAAAAGGCAGCCAGGAGATTCAAATCCACCAAGAGCCCTTGAACACCCATTCAAAAGTGCCTCGGAAAAACAGAAGGTGGGCCATCCATCAACGGCTCGGATCTGGCCATCCTAGCTAATCTACACCATTCCTGGTGGGACACGGCGAAAAATCTCCTGCACAGAATGTTTTTTAAAGCTTGCCCCACGCTGTAATTGCTCTTCATTTGGACAGCTTTGGCACTCCGACAAAATGTGGCTCACGGGCGGACGGAACATAAATTCCCAGGATGACAATCGTGTGGCCACTTTACACGTTTCGCAAGACATTTATTACAGGAAACGCAATCAAACGCTTATCTTTGGAATCTGGAAAAGACTCAGCATGGGGTGGTCCATCTACGCCTGTCCAATTATCGGACTGAGGATCATTTCGATAATTCTTAAGTTCAGAGCTTCGATTTTTCTACATCAATCACATGAGTCGTAGAGGTTCATGTGACTTTGAATGGCTTTGGAACTGATAATTGGGAGTGGAAGCGTATGGAGCGGGGCATTCGGCCGGAGCATCAAATGATTCCTCGTCATTTTCTTATTCATGGTGATGATGGCTGAGAAGGTTAAGAAGGCCAACCTCCCGTAACGCAATCTATTCATGGGTCAACCTCGGTCATGTGCGTCTGCACGTGAGGGGGGAGCACGATATGCGTTTCAGTTATGTGGGCCCCGCAATACGGGGTACTATATGTATTTATTATTATTACTGCATATCTATTTTATCTTTATTTAAATTTTCATTATTTTTCTATTTTCATTTCTTATCAGCAATTTCAATGAAACACCAAGAAATGTTAGTAATTTAGCTGAAGTAGCTGAGTTATTTCAATAACTATTATCAAAAGATGTAATTCATGCGGATACTGGATATTTGGATTGTTCATTTCTCAGAAAGATTATATATATTTGATGAATGAGGTTGATGGAGGGGTGCTTTGCCGGAACTGGAACTTGGGATCGGTCAACCTTCCTTGGATCATGTCACCTTCGACAGCCATTGAAGGGATCATGGGCAAGCCATTAAATGCCAGAGCAGAAGCGTCCCGTTTCTCGGGACCTCGCATTCGCACATGCGACGCAGTTGACTGGGATTATGACCGTTATGGAACAAGAAAGGTTTGCTTTAAAAGAGAAATCTCACATTACATACTCCTGCTAATTGAAGTCTCACGGGCACCGGGTAAATTGCTATGGAGAAACCCAGTGCTTGTACCAGGATAGGTGCAAAGGATTAAGAGGGAGGTGTAAGAGATGATGTTAATCTTGAAGTGATTAAAAATAAAAATAGATTGAATGAGAGATCGACAAAAATTTGGTTGGTACGTAGAAATATAGATAATAATATTAAAAAATTACAATTACTTGAGAAAGTTAGATAATTTAAACATCAACTAGACAATGAAGGGAAGGGATTGAAGATAGGCGAGGAAATTTGTTCTCCCTCTTGTACACGCAGCCAAAATGGTCTTTCCCATATTCGAATGACACGCTGACATGTATTTGAAAATGCGAAGAAAAATAATTTAATGGCACCCTAATATCTATGTTGTAATTGTATGTTGGGCTTATCACAATGATTTAATTAAATTTAAATCAGATGTCATATTTATCTCATGTTTGGATGGGTTCTACAAGGGGTGCCTTAGCAATACACGTGTATATATGCTTGAGGATTATTTTAGAAAAGTAGGGGAGGGGATATAAGGATTTTAATGAAAAATAAAAAATAATTGAATAAACAGGTAAGTACACAAAAAATGGAGTTAGTATAACAATTAAAACTTATAGACAACACATGTAACCAATGCAGTTGCATTGCTAACAAAAACACAAAGCCCGTATTTTTGTGATTCTCGACTATGGTGCGTGAGCTTTGAAGCGCCGAATCCATTGCACGTCGCAACCTGTTACAGGTTTAGAATTTCTCGTCCACTGAAAATGGAAATTTTTGTTGGATCGAGAAGAATAAAAGATTCTCTTGGAGACGCGAGGAAAATTACGTCGTCAAAGGGCGATATGAATTATTTTTAGGTAAAGTAAAGAAAAATTGGGAGATTCGTTGGATAAAAATGATTAATATCGGGCTAAAAATTTGTAGGGAAAATTTTTATTTTCTCTTGTAAATAAAATTTTTATTTCATCATATTTACTTAACTTGACACTTATTTACCATCACAAAATTATTTATACATGTTAATCTACGGGCGCCACGTTTGATGTATTGTTCTCCATTTCCTCAGCTGATTGAGCTTTGATAATTTTAGTTATCTTAACATTGGATCGTACAGATTCCCGATTGGATTAACCGTGACTAGATATATATAAGCAGAGGGTGAATATCTACGTGTCATGTGCACCAGTTACAAAATTGCAACTTCAGGCTTAGCTGTCCGTGGACTCACTGTTCAAATGCGGACTTTCTTTCTTCCCATAGCACTACTGATCTTCCACAATTATTGTAATGCGTGGGCGACCTGCACAAGTGGTTGCAAACGTCGCTAGTGAAATACGTGTAGGATAGGCCTAAGAATTTGGGTTTTTTATTATCATTATATACGGTTACGTAAATGATTTTACCTTCTTATCTTTATTTATCTTTTCAATTAATAAAACAAAACATAGGGCAAGGTTAACTCTAAAACAAATGCAAATAAGAGCTGTCTGTTTGGCTTGCAATTGAATAAGATTGTAATAGCCACCCTTTATACGTTTTTGCATGGTGATGTAATCCTTTAATTATCTTTAATAATTTTAATAATCATATTTTTTTATTTTTACCCGTATTTTCAATTATTTTTATTACTTTCATATTAAAAAACTTATTTTACTTACATTATCACTTATTATACTTGTTTTTTATTACGCCTTCTTTCTACTACAACTTCTCACTGCATTCTATCCAAACAGGTTCTAAAATAAATAAACTTTTAGACAGAAAATTAAAAGATTATAATTAAAAATCATCAAAGAGACCACGAAGATCACACCTAGGCTAGCGTCATGAATTACAGCATGTTGGAATTGAGGCAGGTGAAACTACTGACTGTTGTCTTTATTTGCCGTGAGCGGGTTGGCGGTGAGATTCTCGGACTTTTTCGTGAAAAGTTGATAAAAGCACTTGAAAGAGACCTTTTCATTTTAACGGGACAGAATCCACACCTTTCTACGATTCTGAATGGCATTTCGTCGACAGCGACGGTGGAGATTCCTCCAATTACCAGTCAATTACAAGAGGATTGAATGACAATCTTTCCAAACGAATCATAATCAACCATCGGGCCCATTTACCCAACTTCGATCTATTCCAAAAAAGCAATTGCTGAATCTACTTATAAGGTGATAATCTCGTAGATTCCTTTTTTTATAAGATTATTTTTATTTTAAAATTACTAATCATTGTGATAATCACCTTTATATTTTTCAAAGACACCTATTTATTTATTTTTTACTTTGCAACAACAAAATGAAGAGAAAATATTCTCTTTCCATTTTTCTCGCAATTTTCGTGGTATTTAGTTAATATTGCTGTCCACTCTCAGCAATTTTATTTTTTCTTGGTCTTTTTCATTGTTGTCAGTTATCCTTTCATTAAAAATTTATTTTAATACTGTTATTATTTTTGTACTGACGTTTTACCCTCATTATCTTACTTTTTTACTCTTATTAAACGATTTTATTTTCATTCCACTGCCATTCTGCTTCTATTTATGACGCTAATTTTCATTTTCTCCGCTCACATTCTTTCTATGTTAAGCAAATGGGGTTAACCACTACAGGAATCGTACACGCAACACATTGCCGCCGTTTGCAATAATCGAGACAGCCAGCTGCAAGAATTGAAGTACAGATGCAACC
>JAYJMB010001335.1:0-10255 GCA_036873735.1 Pouteria campechiana
ATATATATATATATAATATAGGAAAATGATCCAGTGTAACTAACTATACTCAAATATTCAGTAGTTGATGTTTTGACCATGTGACGCAGCCCTTCACGGGCGCTGGGAGGGAGAATGCACTTTTGGACTCCATCTCCCAAGAACCTAAAACACATGGTACTGAGAGAGCTGCGACGTGACTGCTTCTATTAGTGAACATTAAAAGTTTACAATATTGAACTCAAAACTCAAACCTCTTTGTCATCTTCTCACCTCATTAAATATTAAACATCAATGAAGAATTTATAAAATGTATATTAAATTTTTTATTTTTAATATAAATTTTATTAATTTATTTTTAGTATAAATTTTATTAATTTCATTACAAGTTTTTATTTTTAGTGTAATGAACATTAGTGAGGAATTTATAAAGTGTATATTAAAAGTTTTATTTTTAGGATAAATTTTATTAATTTATTTTTAGTATAAATTTCATTAATTTTATTTAAAAAATTTATATTTAGTGTAATGAACATCAGTGGAGAATTTATAAGATGTATATTAAAGTTTTTATTTTTAGTGTAAATTTTATTAATCTTATTAAAAGTTTTTATTTTTAGTGTAAATTTCATTAATTTCATTAAAAGTTTTTATTTTTAATGTAATAAACTTTGAAAATATATACCTGTAATCAGATTAAAATCACAGGGGACTATTTAAGGCAGAAACACATTAAAAATTTAAAATCCAACGCTGGAATATCTAACCACTTGTTATTTTAATTCATGTTCTGAATTGTGTCTCATGTCCGAAAACCCAAATTTCATATCCCACTGTGAACTCTATGTCCAAAATGAATAAAAAATCCATAATCCATGTCCTAAATTATGCTATTATTCGAAAACCCAGGATCCGTGTCCCACTTTGAACTTTATGTCCAAAATGCAAACTCTATCGTAATCCATATCCCAAATTATGCCCCATGTTCAAAAACCCATATTCCATGTCTCACTTTGAACTCTATGCGCGAAATGCAGTAAAACCCTATCATAATCCATATCCCAAATTATGCCCAATGTCCTAAAACCCAGATTTCATGTCCCATCGTGAACTCTCTGTTTGAAATGCACTAAAATCCTAAATAGGGTTTCGGACATAGGGTTCACAGTGAGATATAGAATCTGGGTTTTCGAACATGAGGTATAATTTAGGACATGGATTATGAAATATTTTATTTGTTTCGGACATACAGTTCACAATGGGACATAGAATCTGGGTTTTCAAACATAGAGCATAATTTGTAACATGGATTAAATCAACAAGCGGTTTAATATTCCAGCATTGGATTTTAAATTTTTAATGTGTTTCCACCTTAGATAGTCTCCTGTGATTTTAATCTGATTACAAGTATATATTTTCAGAGTTCATTACACTAAAAATAAAAAATTTTAATGAAATTAATAAAATTTATACTAAAAATAAATTAATAAAATTTACACTATAAATAAAAAATTTTAATATACACTTTATAAATTCCTCACTGATATTCATTACACTAAAAATAAAAACTTTTAATAAAATTTATGAAATTTACACTAAAAATAAATTAATAAAATTTACTCTAAAAATAAAAACTTTTAATATACACTTTATAAATTCCTCACTAATGTTCATTACACTAAAAATAAAAACTTTTAATGAAACTAATGAAATTTACACTAAAAATAAATTAATAAAATTTACACCAAAAATAAAAAATTTTAATATAAACGTTATAAATTCCTCACTGATATTCAATATTTAATGAAGTGGAAAAATGACAAAGAGGTTTGGGTTTTGAGTTCAATATTATAAATTTTCAATGTTCACCGATGGAAGCAGTCACATTGCAGCCCCCTCCGTACCGCATTTTGGATTTTTGGGAGATGAAATTCAAAAGTGGACTCTCCTTTTTTCCTGTACTCACAGTGCCCACAAAGGGCCTGAATTACACCCACCGCATCACACAATCAGCATGCTAGCTATACTGAATATTTGCTACACTAAATCATTTCTCATATATATATATATATATATATATATATATGCATTTTGTGTTGCTTGCTTTGTTTTTAACATGCAGCCATCGCTCATGAATGAAAGTGATATGCATGTAGCACTCCACGCTGCAGCTATAAATACAAATGCCCCAATTACGGAATAAAAATCAAAATGCTCTATTATATCGATTTGCTAATGTCAGCAATCCATGCCTCCATGCTTCAGAATGGTGTGTTGCCTTTGTAAATTCAACAATACGCCCTTAACATAATAAAACCAATGCTATAAATAGAAAAAATTCCTTTCTTTCAATGGTTTTTCATGTCTTACTAGCCCAAAAAAAAATATTCTAAAAAGGAAAAGAATAAAATTTCCTTAATGGATATTTTCCCAAACATACCGTGGAAAGCCCATGATAAAATACAAAATTTACATTATTTGTATATATTAAGTGAGTTTTTAGGATATCAACATAATTTAAACCATAAAAAAGCCATCTAATCAATTCATTTATTTCATACTTCCTTCGTATTTTGTATATTTAGTGATGATCCATTTTTAGATATTATTTTAATCAATTTAAATAATATTATTGATTAAATATAGAAATATCCTCATAATTACTAAAAAACTGCAGCATGACCCATTTTTATATCATCAAAATCTTACTTTAGATTTATATAATAATAAAATATATTTAAAAGATTAAATTGCATTTAATATGATAAAGCTCTTTCACTTTCAAAATAATTTTAATAGTAGAATATATAATATATTTTTATTTTTATATAAAATATATTAATCTACAAAATACAAAGGTGATCCAAAATAAATAAAATGTCAAATAACTTTTTATATGATTAAAATCATGGGATCTGCATTCAATTACCGATGGCTACAAGCCTACACGTTTATCTTAGTTGATGAGTCTCTTCTTATTGATTCATCACTGTGCAACTTGGGTTGAGTCGTATCAAAATTAAGGCTAATTTAATTATATTCTTATATTCATGACGTCAAATTAATCTAAATCCATTTTTAATCTATGGCCTCACTTGAATAATTCGAGGTTAAATTGGAGTTGATAAATCATATTAATTTTAATTAGATAAAGTTACAAATTAAGCTACGTATCTTTCTAAGAAGGAAACTTCGCGGGCCGGCTTAGACCGAAATGGCCCATGGAAGAGGTGGAACACGCAACATGACGAGCCCCACACGTTCCTCTTTTTGGAGCAATCAAGTGCTTTACTCCAGCGAAGACTGCCGAATTCTTCTCAACGTGCGCATCCCGGCAGAATTGTCCAAGTCAAAGTCATGGGATAAAGCCTATATTGACTAAGGGTATGTTTGAATAAAACTAAATAAATAATTTTAAAATGTTTCAACTCATTAAAAATAAAGCTAAACAATTTCAAAATAACTACAACACATTGCAAATATTTGTAAGTGTGATACCCTGTGATTTTACAAATATAAAATTTCAAAGAAATGGTGGAGTGGTATATATATACAAGAAGTTTATAAATTGTTACTTGAAACTTTTAAAACATTTTAAAATATTCCTAAATTACTCTAAAATATTTCAAATCATTCTTGAAAGCTCTAAAATATTTTAAATCATCTTCGTAAGCATCAAAAATTTTAAAACGTTTTAAAATATGCTAAAATTATACTTAATATTCCAAGTCATTTCTAAATCTTATTAATACATTCCAAATTATACCTAAATAATCTTAACATGTTCAACAAATTTGATATCATTCATCCATGGTTCTGCAGCTAAAAATGATTGGAAACAGATTGCTTTGCCAGATGTTTTCATTTTTTTAAGAAATACTTACCCTTTTTACTTATAATTTTAATTTTATCAATATTATTGCAATATTTACAAAAATATCAATGCCTTATGGAAATATTTTAAAAATACTAAAATCATCAAGTTTTAGAGGGTGTTTCAATCCAATTACATTTCATGCCTGTTTTTAAAGGATAATTATTTCACTCTAGGGATTCTAGCAGCTTTTCTAAGACTTCACAGGGCCGTTTATTATTTTGAAAGTAATTAATTTTTTATATTTTTTAAAATATTTTCATGCAATATAGATGTTATATATATATATATATATTTCAAAAGTGTTGGTAAAACTAGATAAAAAATGCAAGTATATCTCGAAATGCTCTTTAAACGCCCCCATTAAGGTTACTTCTCTATGAACGCGTGAAAATCATACACAATTCTTTATACACGATATCAAATTCAACATCATACATGCTTTTGTAGGCTACAACAACCCAACTAAGTACTAAGCAATCAACACTACAGAAACCAAACATATTGCGTGCCTGGAGCTTTGGATGGGCGGCTAGATAGTCCCGACTATATTGCATCATCATCTCACGAACTTGCTAACAGTGATCAGCTTTTGGCTTGGGACAGCATTGAAGCATTGCTTGGATCGAAAGACGGTTGTAAGGAGAAAATCATGTCGCAATTTTCATCAAGAAGTTGCAATAATCTCGGCATTGGTGGTACACTCACCTCCAATAAACCCTCCAAGATTTGGACAATCTGTCCCATGGACGGCCTGTCATTCTCATGGTCCTGAATGCACCATCCAGCCACTCTACAAGCACGATGGAGCTCTTCCATGTTTGAATTTCCCTCCAATCTATCATCCAACAAACATTCTACTTCTCCCCCTGAGATTTTGCTCAATGCCCAAGTCGGGAAGAATGTTGCTTGTCCTTTCACTGATTCCTTCCAATTCCTCCTTCCCGAGACGATCTCAAAAAGCATCATTCCATAGCTATACACATCAGCTTTGGGCGTGATCGCCAGCCCTGAAATCCATTCGGGAGCAAGATAGCCGGGAGTACCCCTCACAGTTGTTAGAACATGACTGAATTCTCTGGCGAAGAGCTTTGCAAGGCCAAAATCAGCTATCTTCACACAGAACGCATCATCCAGAAGTATGTTTTCAGGTTTGATATCACAGTGTACAATGCAATATCGGCATTTTTCGTGGAGATAAGCCAATCCTCTGGCCGTTTCAATCGCAATCTGGTACCTCCTCGACCAATCCAAGTATGTTGCTGTGCCAAAGAGATGGGAATCCAAAGATCTATTAGGCATGTAGTCATAAACCAGCAGCTTCTTGTTGCCTTCTGAGCAAAACCCGCGAAGACGGATGAGATTAACATGTTGAATTGTCCCGACCGTGCTTACCTCCGTCCGAAACTGCTTCTCTCCTTGCCGAAGCCCTTCAAGCTTCTTCACCGCTACCATGGTTAGATCAGGCAGAGTGCCTTTGAAAACAGAACCGAAACCTCCATGGCCTAATTTTTCTGAGAAATTCTTGGTTACAGATTGCAAATTTCGGTAACTGAATGCAACCAAAGAGCCTGGAGCCAAGCTGCCATTAGTACCTTCTTTCGTTGCGTTTTGACATCTCCGCATCAGGAACAGAACAATACCCACAGCAAAAGCCAAACCTATATTCGAGCCAACAAAAATTCCTGCTATGATCCCATTCCCGCTGCTCAAAATCGTCACCTCAGATGCTGCAAGACGGAGAAAAAGAGTCCTGGCACGTGCATCTCCATCTGACAGCTGCTGTAAATTTACCAAGTCTCCGTTCCATAAACTACACCGCCCACTCTCAAAAGCATAGGCAGTGCATAAGCGATTGTCCAAGCATGCCAATCTGCATCCGCCAGAGCTCTTTTCTACAGATAAAAATTCGGCGCTAGGAGGTAGCCTCATGGCCTGGAGAGCCCAAAATCTGTCTGTCTCGACAGGCCTCTTGGCTTGTTGATCCCAACGTATGTTTAACTCTGACTCGACAAGTGACGAGCTGTTCTCAGCAAGATGCAGATTGATTCTCCTTTTGCACCCATTGGACCAGCCACCCAAATCCCAATCCTTCTGAACTTTTGGTATAAAACCGGGCATGCATGTGCAGGAAATCCAGCTCTTTTCGGTACATATTCCGAAAGCGCCGCAGAGAGCGTAAACGTCGCAATTTGATCTTGGGTAAGACAACTGATTCCACTCTTTGAGTCCCTGCAGCAAACTGAGTAGCTTGATTTGACCTTGAACATCCATTAGGATGCCCGCCAAAGTCGAAGGATAATGAAAGGAGTAAGTGAAATACTTGAATGTTTCGTTATTGACAAAGCTGAAATTGTATATGTAGTATGACTCCGGTATCATGCTGAAAAAATGTCTATCCGCATCCCAGTTTCCACTAGTCCAATACCTCTCAGTCCCATTCCAGACGAGGAAATACTGCGTGCTTTCGTTGGGGTCGATCTCGAGGGAGAAGGTTCCAGGCGCCGGATCTTCCCTAGTCTTCCACGACGTGAGCCGTTGCTTCTCGCCCGTGACCTTGTTGAGTCCGACCCGACCCCCAGGCAACCATGTATCAGTGGGGTGGTCGAAGCTCTGCCAGTGGATTATGGAGGGATCGGCTCCGTCTGTCAGCACAAGATTTCCGGAGTCTAGAAGCACCGCAGCAGTTGAATTCGAGGGCAGAGATGTCAAGTTGGTGGACCAGATGGGGAATTTGGTGGGGCCGAGGAGGACCAGATTGCCATCTTCTGATATTTTTAGGATTGAATTGGTAGTGTTTTCCAGGGGTGTTTCTCTATTTGCTACCCAGACTATTTTTTTTATTGCGGCTTTCTTGTACCAGATGCCTATGTAGGAGTTTTGGGAGGTTTTGCTCGGTGTGAAGAAACCCAGCTCAAAGACACTATCTTTTGAGGTTATGGTGTGGGTCCCGGTAAGAGCTTGAGTTGGGGTGATGGAATTTGAGCTGCTGCTGAGATGGGTGTTGAGAGAGAGGAGGAAGAAGAGGAACACAGAGGGAAGGAAAGAAGAAGATGGCATGGCTCTTCTGATATCCATGCTTGTTGAAACATCCAAAAGCAGGCTATATATCATCTATGGACGAGAGAGACAATGAGGATGGTTCGAAAGGCGAAGTAATTATAATTACTAATACAGCCGTTTCATTAAATTCTTAATCTGAATTTCACTTATTTATCCGAATGCATGTGGCTATAGCTGTGGCATAGTGTTGAAAATGGAGTCAACACGGGATTCATATGGTTCAAAATTTAAACTATTCAGTTGACTGAATTATTTCACTTGAAATGTCAACTTCTCGTCATTCATATCAGTGCAATCCAGTCGCCTGACTTTTTAGTTCGGTGATGGCCCCTTTCAATTTTGATGGCTTTGATTTTTGTAATTGGACTAACAAATGAGAAGTTTGGTCTCTAACAAATTAGATAGTCACCAAAGTTGCAATCTAATTATTGCAGTAATATTTACAAAAAAGAAAAGAAAAAAAAATGGTATTAAGGCTTAGATGTGTGAGGCTAATGTAACTAATTGATTATGATTTATTAGAACTTAATTATGAGAATGCATAATCTAAAATCGAATTTGCTTCAACTTAGGATTATCCATGAAAGTAGCTGTCCCATGATTCAATTGATTTTTAAGGGATTGCATTCCTTTAAGATGGATTGTCTCGATCAAACATTTTGCCTTCACATGGTTGTTTTTAATTGGAATGGTTGGTTGGCTGTGTATCACAAGGATCTGTGCCCATATCTAATTTTAACTGGCTCCTTATAGTTTCTTATAAAACTAAGATGATTTTTTTAATCTTAGTTAAACTAGTATCCCTATGTATGATGAAAATTTCTATAATAACATTCTCATGGAATTATTTTTCTTTTAACTATTTGCTATGATCAAAGCCATTCATTTTCTCCTATTAACAAATATTATAATCAAAAAGAATTATTCAATTAGGCTATTAAAATTTTGCTGCTCTTAATATTTTTAATTTGAATTAAAATGGAATACTATTTTAATTTTTTTGGTAAGAAGTAGCATCTCTCAACGTTTGAGAAATAAAATCCATTTCTTCACATTTTAAAGAGTAAATTGAGTCTAATTGTTAACGATTCCCTACCAGCAAGCATATTAAGGGATCCCTTATTGTCAAAAAAGTGCTTTCAGCGGTATTTGTGTGTTTGGCTATAAAGTCTGAAAGGCATTTTTAGATATACAAAATTATTAAAAAGAACATGTAGAAATATTTCTCAATAAAATTTATTTATATACATATTTTTATTTATTTCACAAAGAACTAGCTTATATAACATTAAAATTAATTAATATTAATAATTTAAATGAACTGTTATATATTATACACTTATATGAATATGAAAGTAAATATATATATATGTATATTATAAAACAAAACATTTACTTTGGGTTGGGGTTTTCTTTTATTTGAATTAGTATAATGAGCCTATGATTAAATGTTTACTTTTGTGATGGCTGGAACTGCTCTTAATAATTGATAGTCTTTTCTTTACAAAGAACTTAGTTTGATATTTATCTATTATAATAATAATATCATCTATATTTTTAATGGTTATCCTAGCCTATTTCAATTATTAAAAATGAATAAAAATTAAAAATTAAAAAATATTATTTTCCAATAGCTAATATGATATATTTCTAAGAAAAATCTATTTTTTCATTGTCATATTTTTAATAATTATTTTTTATATATTTTAACTATATTTACTTTGTTGTTAGCTTCTTATGAAATTATTTTTTTCTTTCAATATAATAAATTACTATATATGTATAACAATCAAAATTTAACTGTCCATGTAATTGGTTTGTCTAATTTGAAGTATCATGTTTATGGTTTGATTATCTTGGATTTTGATTAATTGGTTGAATGAGAGAGAAAAAAAAAGAGAAACATTAATAATATAAAAAAATAATATTAGCTAAAAAATAAATAAAACTAATTATTGATTGGACTTTACTTCAATTTCAGCTGTTCAAATCATAAAATATTCAATTCTTGAGATGATGGATGAGAGAAAGAAGAAAATGAGTTTAATGAGTCTAGATAATATTATTGATAAATAATATTAGTGGAGAATGATATAATATTATTCATAAAGATAAATAAAAATAAAAAATAAATCTTTTATAATGAATAATAGGGATAATATGTAAAAATATAAAAAATTAAAATATTATAATTAAAGTTAACAGCATAACTAAATTTGTGTTTCACATGTTGGATGCACAGAGCATTTGGTGCCACCGGCACCAGTCATGATTTTTCTGTAGAGATTATTTTTACCGAGCCGCGCTTTCACACAAAATCAGCAAATTCTAGTTTCCCACAGTTGCAGGAAAATCAACTCTGCGGTCGTTGAGAAACGATCTTAATTTTGGGTCAAAGCCTCCGTGTTTGAAGCGGAAGCACCTTCTGTGCTCTTTCAGCCCCGTGGAATGCAAGGCCAAACAGGGCCGAAGGCTTCATTGGGCTGCGCATCTTGGAGGCTCAAATGGACGTTTGCTCATGGTAATGTGCTCTTTGCCAGAATCAAAAACTATTTGGGGAGAATTTTGAAAATTCACGTCACTGACATTAAAGGATTTTAATGTTAGTGACGTGAATTTTATCTCATCATTTCGACCTATCAAACTTTCAAATCCTTCCTCTCATGAGTAAGTTTTTTTTTTATTATCTTTATTGCATTTTCTTTTTTCTTTTATTCATGTATATTTCATTTGAGGAATAATTTTATAGGGGAGAATAGTCACACAGATTTTGAATTCATAAATTGTAATAAAAATGAGGAATTATTATCTAAAGAAGATAAGGATGCTGATTATTCAAACGTCGTGGCTTCACAAACAAATGTCAATGAGTCATATCTGCAAAATGCCAGGTTTACGTGATCAAATAAGAAATGAAATGATGATAAAATATTTGATGATTAGTTAAATATAAGAACACTCTTTTAATGATTTTGTTTTTATTATGCTGGTTTCATATTTTGATGACTTTGTGATGTAACGTGAAACATTTGATATCAATAATTGGTACTTATCTCGTTTACGTAATTTGATTTTGTATTTATTTAAAATTTTTTAAATACTTCCAATGAGATTTGATGATAGTCTTCATATTTTTATGTTATGGGTCATGATGATAATTTTCCTTCTCAATTTGTATATATTCCTATAGAAATTATTTTTTATATTTTGGATTATTATTTATTTAATGATAGGAATATTTCTATTGATACCTAAAACGAATATTATTTATGAAAATATTAGTCATATATTAAATTAAAGTTTATATAAAAGGTGCTAAGGTTTATATCCAGACACTTT